>CM052313.1:5613102-5654532 GCA_028455605.1 Lasioglossum malachurum | reverse complement strand
ATCCGCTGTCTACTAATTAACAATTATTTTTGGACATAAAGTTTTGGATGGAATTGAACAGGATAGAATACATACTTAGTCTACAAAAAGCAACAACATTCGTCTGCTAATATTTCATATATATTATTCAACATAACTGATATTTTACAGATCAAAAACTGTATATTATTCGTGGTACGCCGCTTCTTAAAATAACATCATAATAACTTAGAAATACCCACTTGTTCTTCTTGTCTCAGTTTGATTTTTGGGTATCGCTGGAATGTCTAGCATGATGCATCATAGACTCTACTCTATTAGCAGTTTCTCTTACGACATCGGATATTTCATCCGGTAAATGATCTAAGGTAGGAATATGCGCGGATAATCTTTTGTACACGGAGTCTCTATTGCTGTCTTTCTTATGCCTACGCTGTTCTTCATATTTTAATTGTTGTTTAAAGAATATTGCACTCTTGATAAACTCCAAGGTATTTTCGAAACTTTTTCCTGCACCGTGCATCGTTTTCACGGCGCTGACAGCGTATTCCACATCGTAACATCTACCTAGAAGCTGTTGCTGAAGGGCTAATACTTCAACCCTCTTCTCCACCATGGGAGGTAACGCTTTTCTTACGTGTTCTTGGAGCCTGTAGAACGCAAGAGACGGCTCGTTTGCAACTATGTGCATGTTTTCGGATATTCTTTCGGTCGCTGTGCAAGAAGTAAAAGACGTTTCAGTAATTAAAAAACAGTGGTAGATGATACGGTGAACCCTCGTATAACGCGGAGCAACAATTGCGATTTGTATCAAATTTAATTTCGGAGGTAGACACGTTTTTCCAGGATTGCGACGAGTCGCGGAACGTGTTCACGGTCAACATGTGGCGATTTTCTTCCTACACAGCGATCCTGACCAAGCCAAACGAATTTTCAAAACCAAAAATAACTCTGCTTTTTTTCGGAATTCGAAAAGTATTCGAACTCTAAATAAGTTTTAAGCATTCGTTGTAAAGAGCAAGCTTCGATCTTCAAATCGACGGTAGACTCATTCACGAAACAAATTTTTCAATGTTTTCACAGACGTTTTAATGCGACTTTAGTTTTTTACGACGACGATGCGTTGACGTTCGTTTTTTTTATGAATATTCAAGAAAATGTCACGTAAATGTGACTATTCATGTAGTTTTTTGCGAATATTTAACAAAATTACATGTAAAAATGAACGTTTTACATTTTTATAAACGATGTTCATCGTAATTATGGAATAGTTGAATATCTTTACTTCTTATCTAAGCACACGGAATGTATTACTATCTTTATTACTTCGTAACTTCAACCATAGTTTGGCCTCCTGTCAAAGCAAAATCTGACTAAAAACGACCATTCATTTTTATCTTATTTATTCAGTACTGCAGTGAACAAAGCAATTCTTATTGTCTTCAAATTATTAATGTGTTCATGTAGTGCGAAGTACACAATTTACAAGTCGATCGATTGATTATTGTAAACGTAAAAATAGGACTTTTGAGGACCTATCTAGTGCTTTTGACTACTGAAAAACCCCATCTTTGCGTTATCGAGAAGTGAGAAGGCGCATCCCGCACCCTTGCAATCCTGGAAACAAGTCTACCTCTTTAATCTAATATATACTAATTCCATGTTTCTCGTAACACGGTTTCCATATAATATGGCAGGCCTGGGCAACATTAGCTCATGGTAGAGAGGGTGACTGCTTCTCCTCTTTGCCTGCTCATCGAGTCAGTCCCCACTGCGTCCACTCCTACTCTTCCTTCGGCACAAGCTTCGAGCCCCACGATGCTTCACAGAGAGGCAGATTACTCACCGCTACTACGTATACATGTACATAAGACCCTCGCTTGAACCGACACCAGCAACATTTACAAATTTCTTTAATTTTTATGATAGGGATTCAGGTACAGGTAAAGAATTCTCAGAGCCGAAAGAATTCGTGGGGCTCGTCCTGGAAGGAAGAGTCGCATCTGTTCCGTGAGCCAGCAATGCCCAGACCTGTAATACGGTACTAATTAATCTTGTCATAGGAGGGTTGACTGTATTTAGAAGCATTTTATCCAAGAATATTCTAACCTCTTTTAACTCTCGTTTCCAGTTCCTGATCCGATTGATAAACCTTCGCAGCCATTGCTTATAAACGCGTATGACAATGTACGATAATAATATTAGTATACTAATGATACGTTCATGTAAATATTGCGGACACAGGTTTGCAAAGGTGAAACTATGCAGACGTACATATTTGTTGACAACCTCACAATGCGAGGCTTAAAATAATATATACAAATTGTATGCTGTTATTCAGATATACACTCGATGACAACATGTTCGTGAAATATTTTTTTCGGTGTCGACCAGAGTCGACAAGGTTAACGTAAACACTCGGTGACAGATCGATTCGTTTTGGCCGCCATTTTCTGAAACGGTTGTTACCGGAAGTTCAACCCGTCCACACAACAGTGTGTTCCTTCATCGAAACGTGGCAGGAAAATGTGTGCTGTTGGCACTTCTCTCAAATGTGTTTTCTATACTCTTCTTATGGTGTGATTGTTTCGCTGTCGTGAGTGACACGAGTTCCGTCGAAGAGCAAGGTAAAACTTGATGAAACCGTGAAATTATTCGATCAAAGTGCACTGTCCCGATCGTAAAACCTCGAATCAGATTTTAAAAGACATCTCTCATGGAAATTCGAGCTCGCGTTCGACACATTTAAGTGATAAATCAACAAATCAGTCCGCCGAACGGGATAAGTTAGCGGCTTTTTCTGAATAAAGTGTGCACAGCTTCTCCCGTCGCGATATAGTTGATATTTTCCTTGAAAATAATTCGTTTCGTTCGTTAATTTCCATTCCATGTTTCAGCATGAAGTGGCATATAGCATTCGCAGCGTTTGCTGCATTAATCCTCACCATATATGCCGAGGAAGAGGAGGAAACTGCAAAATTGTTGGTGTCGAAGCAGCTACTTAACAAATACCTCGTCGAGAATATGGATATAGTAATCAAGGTAATTATCAGAATCATTTAATAATCCAATCGAGCAATCCAATCCAATCCATTCCGTTGATAGTACACAGTACACAATGTTGGAAACTCGGCTGCGTTGGAAGTAGAGATCACAGACAACTCTTTTCATCCTGATCACTTCACTCATGTGAGCGGTGAACTGAACGCAAGGATAGACCGTGTTCCACCCTACACTAATGTCAGCCACATCGTTGTCGTGAGGCCACGTAAATACGGATACTTCAATTTCACATCTGCTGAGATTTTGTATAAGACTAAGGAAGATGCGCCCAGATTACAATTCGCTCTGAGCAGCGAACCCGGCGAAGCGATCATAGTGTCGTTCAGAGATTACGATAAACAATTTTCTTCTCATGTGGTAAGTAGCTATAAAATTTCTAATAGATATAAGTATTATTCTGAAATTTTTTCCAGATCGACTGGGCAGCATTCGCTGTGATGACCCTACCATCGTTGGCTAGTCCTTTCATGCTGTGGTATTCGAGCAAAAGTAAATACGAGAAGTTACTGAAAGCATCGAAAAAGCATTAATCCTGTAGATTCGTATTAAGTTATTTCGAAGGAGGTTGTTTTTTCACACATTTGTAAGAAAAGCCAGACTGTTCCGTCATGTACATCTAATTTTATAATAAATATTACCTCTAAAGAATCAACACCACTGCGTTCGAACTGGACTAGTGATTATTCCAAACAATTAAAAAGCTGAGCATATAAATACGTACCACAAAGTACTAGAAAACATCTTTAATTTTTACAGTGTATAATACATGTCGTTTGTATAGTCGTACTTACTTCTATCTTAATATGTAGATGGAAATTTGTGTTTACATTGTTTGTTCAATGTTCATAGCAAAATATTTAGAAAATTGTTTAATCATCGAAAAAGGCAAATCATAATAAAATATACATGTATGTATAAAAAGAAAAAGGAAGTGTAATGCAAATGCTGTGATTTGCATTGTCACACGAAAGCATACGTACTCTGTAAGATTAAGATTATAGTATCATTGCGATCACATAAATTATCAGCTATATGACTAGGAACCATATACCTCAAATTTCTACAGAAAAAAATATAACCGAACGCATCCTAGAAATATACCTGCATTAAAATCCACTGTCAACTTTTCTATCAAAGTATAAAATTGTACAACTTAAGAGTCTATATCGCAGAATGTACATATTCTTTTTTATGTGTCCGTAAATTAGCGTCTCTATCCGTACTGTCGCTAGATGTCGGAAAACATCTTCGAGTCTTTTAATCGGTTTCGTAATGAGAATGAGTTACAATGGCAATTAAGGCACCAGTTTCTGACAATCAAATGTCTGTTTCAAAATGAAACTAGTGTAAGTATAGCGTACCTTCGCGTTCGAGATTATTACCGCAGCACGTTCGATTAAGTGTTCAACGATCTATTTCGTTTGCTTGCCGAGTAAAAACCACGGGGATCGCCATAAACCGGGTCGAACGCCGAAAATGGTCTTATGGGTGTTATCGGAGTTCGCGGAGTAGACATATTTGTACTGTTCATTGTAGTCGAGCATGGGGTGCTAGTTTTCTTCAGTTGCGGAGGACATTTGTCAGCTGCAATATATCGATATTATTATTATTATTATTACCAAGCAGTATAAAATAATGTATTTTAAAGCAATTAATTACATACCGAAAACTGTCCTGTTCTTTATATTCAAATCAATATTCGCCATTTTATTCTTCCATACTGTTTCGAGAAGAAAGAAAATATTACTAAAATATACGCGTATAGAAAATGAAAAACATTTCAGTTGAAACCAACGGAGTACGTACTGTAAAAACAAGTAATCACAACGACCGCAAACGTTCCGAATGTGTAACGATGGAAATACATATAATCCACCCAATGAATTCCAGACAGCGGTATGAAATTTTCGTACTTTGTAACACGCACGAAAAGCTGGATAAAAAGATATGAATAATTAGAGGAAAATAATGAATGAATAATTCGCTGTTTAACTACTTACAGATATATTCTGTTTCGTGACATCATTTGCGACGATAACTTTTTGTCCTTGAATTTCATCATGATTGTGCATTAAACGTAACTTATATTGCATCGTCGACTTTGAAATATACTGGCGTGCGGTTACGGTCAATCCGTTCGGTACATCGATCTGGAAAAAGAAGGAAAAATTAAACGTTCAAAAATATACTCTTGAATCATGTTCTTTAGAAAAAACTTCAACGTACAGTGAGATGATCTAACACAGACTGCAAGCCGTAGATTTCTAGAGTCGCGGTTGGAATTGTCTGAGAATGAGTGTTAATAAAAACAACTTCTTTAGCATCTATGTAGACCGGCGGTAGATATGCTACTTCCAATGGCGCAGCCTCGATGTCTTTGCTTTGCGCGCTTACTTGAATGCGGCTTTCGAATGTGCTAGAAATTATGTTCGGAGAGCCCATAGGTATTACGTCGCAGTAATAAAATCCTGCAAGGAAAGTGCATCTGTAGAGAAAAATTAAATGCTTCCACATTTAGAACTTAAATACCAACCGGTTGAAATATCGAATCGTGGTTTAATGAGGAACAAATCTTTCACTCCCACGTTCGAAGCGGTTGGAACCAGTTGTACGTTACAAGTGTAGGGAAATGAGTTCAAACTGAACGAAGTAAACGTTCTGCAACCACCTAGACCTCTGGACAACACGTTGTTTTCTTTAACTTGCTCGTCTTTGCTCTTGAGAACAAGAGGAACGCTGAACGTTTCAGTCCCAGTGATGTTTCGACCCCTCAGTGGGACGATGGACACCTGTAAAAGTAAAATTTAGTGAGAAATAATTATAGAAAAATTAGTAGGGGTCGGGTATTTTTCCCAGGATCGGTCCCGGCGCGGTCGATGCAGTCATAAAAAAATAGTTTCCCTACACGATCTCTATCCCTGTTCGGAACAGGCAATGGGAGCTAGATCGCGACTTTACTGTATGTAGTAGTGACAATCGGTACCTTTGCAATAGGCTGAATATTGACTTCGATTTCGCCCTGCATGTGCGTCGCAAGACTATGTTTCACAACCGCGTAACCCACGTTCTTTGCTTTTCCTATTCCCGTGATGGGATCTACGGTTAAGACATCGGGAGCCGATGATTGCCAATAGCCAGGATCGCCATCTGAAGATAGAAGCGGCATCGAGAAGCACACTATATCACCCACAGTCAGCGTCGTCTACAAATATAGAATAATAAGTCAGTGTAAAAGTTCAATAATGTAAAATATTTAAAAATTCCGTGTACCACCTTAGTTGGAAAGACTATATCTCCAATCATCATGTGCACGTAATCGAACATTACATTGGGATGCTTCTCATTGAACGCCTTTACAACGAGATCTCCGTTTTCAATAAACTTGGCGGAGACAACATTCTTAGTGTTTATAGAAATTGAGGTGAGGTCGGCGCGGTTTAGCATTGTTTTAGCATTCACTGCTGCAGCGTGGAATTTCGTTCCAACGTTGTCGTAATACTCTAGCGCGTAGTCCAACTCCATACCCTTTGGCAACATGTTCAGTTCCTCTCCGTTTCGAATTCGCAGAATCGTTTTCAACGACAGCATCATGTAGTGAACCGGCTTGATCTGCGACAAGGTAATTTGGTTAAAAATAATTTTTATATTTGGCTCGAATTATGTATTCTGAATGTTACCTCAACAATAATGATCATCGACTGCTTCAAGTTGTACGCCTCGGTGTTCGTGACGGAGATGATTATCTTTCCACAGTTCTCGCCGGCTCTAATAACGCCGTCTTTGTCAACAGTTACAGTCTTCCATGCTGCCGTTAAATGCGTGTCCTCCGAGTCGTTGTTATGCATCGTTGACAATATCTTGTAGACGGTAGACCCATGTCTATCACGGTTCGTTTGCAGTTTCAATACAGAATTGGGAGACATTAGTATCACCGGCACAGTGGAAGGCAATGCAGGATACGTTAAACGCAGCTCTTCGAAGATCTCAACCTTAACGAACGTAGTAAACGTTACATCGTTCTTAAACCCAGCTAATATATTACTGGGCATAGTAACATTTAAATAAATCGTCGCTAATCCAGGTCCGATCGCCTTAGCCCTCAAAGACACTTCGTTCTGGTACCTGATATTAATACCAGTCCCTTCGTACATATTGTGTAGAGTGACCAAGTTGGAGTCGCTGGAGGACCACATGAAGCTTAACGGCAGTTGCATAGAGCCTATGATGAGCGGCGTTAAGTATTCCGGAATTCCAAAAGCCCAAAGGGGAAACGTTGCACCAATTGTCACTCTGCTTGTGGGAACAACAATTTTTATACCTTCGAGATACAACACATGTATATCGGCATAGTCCTCAGAGTAGATGACTTTGTTCCCTTTAGCGTTAAGTCCGATGGCTCTGACAACCAGCTGCGACTGCCCCACCGCCTTTCCCTCGAATATACCGTAACGATCGACGCTGAGAATGTCATTGTTTTTAACAGAGAACTCTATCTCTGCGTTCGAAGGTCCTCCAGTAGTCTGGACTTGATAAACAGTCCCCACTAGTATCGTTAAGTTCTTCGGAAAAACTCTCAGAGGAAGGAAAACCTGAATAGTTGGCGATTCGCTCTGAATTTCCCTATCGCCTCCTTTGTTAATGAAAGTTAGCTGCGATTCTCCTTCTGCCATGCCGTAAATCATGTACAACAGTACGCTGTAAGGTGGATTGCCGTGCTCGCTAGCAGGCAACTGTTTAACTTCTACGCAGTCGTTGTCGATCTCTGCTTTGAATTCTAACGCGTTCAAGGATGGCAATTGTATGATGTGACCGTTTGTATCGAACAGCTTCAATCCAGCTTCTATGCACTTTCCTTTCTCAATTTTTTCGACCGTCTCTACTTGTATGACCGCAAGCTGCTGCACCTCGATGATAGCCTCGGCCGGTTTCGATGGCAAACAGAGGTCCACCAAAGCCAAGTTCAGTATCCCCGATTTCTTTGGAGTGATGCTAATCGCTTTCGTTGACTCCAAATAGCGAACATCCGCGACGTCGTCCACGCTCAACACGAATTCGTAGTAACCGGAGCCCTGGCTGACTTGCAAGTAATATTTTGCGGTGGGGTCGTTCAGCACCATCAGTTTGTTAGGATTGATAGTAGTATCGTTGACTAAAACTATTTCTATGGATGCTTGTATACGTGGAGTCTCGTAGATCCTCCTTTCAGTCTCGATTGCAAACGGTGGCCACTCGGGGATGATCTTCAACTTACTCAGAATATACTTCTGGTAACCAGTGACGGTGGCTATCAACGCTAAAGAACCAGAATGCTTTTTAAAGATAACGTTTTGGTAATAGTGCTTTGGTAAAACCACGTTCATGTCCGTGACCGTCTCTTCTATCGAACCCGAAGACATTTCTACGGAACCTATAGACGTGGGCTTTAAATTCCAGTCTATGTGCAAGCTGGTGATGTTGTCGAAGGTCCTACCCTCTTCGTCTTTCACGAGCACGATCAGTTTCAAGCTCTTATCGCTGTGCGCCATTATCCTTTCCGTGTTGAGACTGATTGGGCAGTTCTTGCTATCTTTAAACTCAGGCTGCAGGTAAATGTGTCTCGGCTTGCCGCAAATGATCCTCACCGTTTGCGTAGCGTATGTGCTTTTGCAATTCGGTAACAGAGGAACATTTGATACGGTGTACGTTAATACTACATCGCCCAGAGCCTTGCACATTACCTCGACCACCGATATCTTGTACAATCCACCCACCAAATCCCCGTGTTCTGTTACTTCGATAATTTTCTTTTCGGACACCTGGACCTTCCGCAAGTAGCTCTGAGGTTTGTTGGACCACGGATGAGGTCCTCCTTTGAAAATAATTTTTCTAGAAGAGCCCACAGCCAATATGGACTCTCTGTTACTCGGATGCACCGCTTCCAAAGGCTCGTAGGCCGACACGGTGACGTTATCAGTTAAATATTGACCGTTAGCGTTATATACTACTGTTATCTCGGACGTCCCAACATCCTTACTCGTTACCGCTATCACAGCACACGCCGTGCTAACGGGGTCTACCAGTTTACTGCCGTTCTGCCTAAAGTTACCGTCCGGAATGTACGTTTCAAAATTAATATCTCCGCAGTCGCTGAAAGGTATCTCCTTCGAGTCTGTCTCGTTAATTAGCTTCCCGTATAACGCGATATGGAGATAAATCAGCTCTCCCACCGCTGCTTCCATGTTGTACTCCACCACTTTTAATTTCGACGGTGGAAGAACGTACACCTTCGCAGTGTCTTTATTGTATTGATTCCTTGTCATCGCGACACTTATATCTGTAGCACCGGCTGCCAAAATTCGAATTCCTCCATTCTGGGAAACGGTTACTATGGACGGATGCCTGCTGGACCATACGTACGATCCGTCGCCTCCGCTTGCTTTTAGCACTATGTCGTATCGGGATTTCGCTTTGAAGTCCCACGGAACAGCCAATATTTTAGGCTGAATGGCGACCGGAGTGTGAATCAGAAGCTCGGCCCTTGCGGTTGGATGCGAAGTCAGGGAAATCTTTTTACCGTGTTTGTCAATTATACCGTAAAGAGTAGCTTCGACAGTCATCGTTCCGCACATGATAGGCACACCTACAGCATATGTACCATTCTGCGTTATCATTTTCGGGTCGAAATGCTGTTCATCTATTTTCATCGACACCTCCACGCCTTCTCCGATGTGGAACTTATGGTCTTTATTGTCGTACAATTCGACCACGATCTCGTGAGTGTGGCCAAGTATCAATCCCCAATTTCTGTTAGGTAAAACTGCAAGAGTAATGTAAGACACGTAGTTTACCGTGACCATAGCGGATGGCAGAATAACAGGATACTCGTCGCGGACGTTCTTGTCGTGCAAAATCACTTTGGTACGCCCTAGGGTTCGAGCATACGCGAAATCGTGGTCGTTGTCGATTTCTAGTATGTCCGGGTTCTCGGCTTCTAGATAATACTGGCTGGATGGCAAACTTATCTCTTCTAAACGGCCCTGACGAGCTTGCATTATTTTGTATTTGAAACTATCGTGCGCCATCACCGTTATGTCCGATGGAATGATTATTAAATTAGCTATTACGATCAGTTCTACTTCTATCGAAGGTACATGCTTGTATTCCGGATGCGGCAGTCTCACCGAGACTTTCGCCGTTCCAGTTTTGATCCCCTCTAACAATACTACGTGACCCTTCTTGTCGATCACATCCAAAGCTGCGACCGTAGGAGGAGTCTCGTATTGTGACTCCTGGTAAGTCATGAACCTTAAAATATTGTTCGCAGTTTTACCATCCGATACACGTTTGTCGGCGTTCTCAATGTTCCAGACGAACTCCACTCCGGCTAGAGTGGTGAACTCATTTCCTGTGGAGAAAATCCTTAATTTAACAAGTATAATAATTAGAACGTTATACCAGGTTAATCCTGGTATACCAGTATACCACCGGTAATACCAGATAATCTTTAATATTCTATCTTCAATTATAATTTATACATTGTGTATTTTGCTTTTACACAGTGTGGAAAAATAGCATATTGACGATAGCATTATGTGATTTTCAGTCAACATGTGGTGATTAACTAGCGTACTATTCGTCAATGGTAAAAACGACTGCAAAATGAAAATAACAATCTCATAAATGAAGAATGGATGACCAAAAAAATCAGTTTTTACCGTCAGTTTTACTTCACTTTAAAATATCAAAATTACTTTCTTGCTAACCCAATACATATTTTGGTTTCGTTAATATATAGTTATCGGAGAACATGTAGGCATACAATAGATATAAGTTTTCATCTTTTTTAGGAAATTACGAACTACAAAGAAAGTTCTTTGTAGTCACTGAAATTATAAAATAAATCGTAGGGCAAAGGGTTAAAGATCGGACATTTCATGTGCAACAACCTAATATCTTCAAGTTTAACGGAGCTATTTAAGTGGCTTGTTTCTCGTGAATCACCTGGTATATTAAATAGATTTAGGTGAAATTATTTACCTTGTTCGTCGTAGGCTCTCACTTCGAACGCTTCTGGCGCTTCTTCTATGTACAATTCTCTAGTTGTTGTGACGAGGTTCAAAGAATAGATTGCGTCGACTATAACGTCGCATCTTAAAAACTGTCCTGTATTCACATCCTCCGCTAATACTATCGCCGTGTTTCTACTGGACTCCCTGGCTATCGTTTGAATCAAAATAGCGGAAGAACAAGTCCTCTCGACATTTTCATTAATGGGGATTAGCTGAATGATATCTATTCGTGACGTTGACCTGAAATTAACATATAAGCTCTGTCGTAACACCTGGTTGAATAGAATTTTTTAGTTTCATGGTATCGAGTTTAGAACGTACAATAGTTATATCACAAATTGCAGTCTCTTTTTTCATATGAATTCTTAAAATAAATATTACGTTTACAAACTGGTGAAGGTTAGATCAGAAGTTATATATATATACATGTATGAAAACAAACTAGAAGACTAAAATAATGATGGTAAAATTGTTCGGAAGCGAACGACACATTTCTATGAGAGTAAACGATAGTTCAATAAAATTAACATAACAAAAGAAATAACGACTACCATTGATAACAAGCACCGTCGGTGACTTCTAGCGTGAAATTCACAGCGAAATCATTAAATACGGGCAACAGTACTCTTGGTACGTTTAATCTGTGCACCGTAGCGTCTGACACCACACAAAATAAAACGAAAAATACTACTAATGACATTATTCTAGCGGACACTGCCACTTCAACGGTAATGCTCTCACGTGTATTCACTACGGCCTGCTAAAGTTGGCGGTCTCTAAATAGCTTTCAAACCATAATGCATTTCTCGATATGACTATCGACGTCTATGGTCGATTACTCGAATCGTAACTCGTGTTTCGAGTCTGTTCAACTTCAGAGAACACTGAAGATTCCATTATGCAAATTCGATTATATTTTGAAATGTCCAATGCATCGTTGTAAGTATTTTATAATCAATTCCGTCTTTAATTTAACCCTCATCCTTCCCTCGTATCAATCTGACATAGTTTTCCCGAAATAAGTTATACTATTCTGTTATTTGTAGGTATAAATTTTCCTGAAACTTCGTGACTTTTATATTTTGAATGCAAAACCCATAACCGAAAAACCTAAGATGTACAATAAATGTTAATTCATCAATTTGACTAAAAAAACATCAAAAAATAACTGTTTGCCTTGTTATTTTGTCGATTGTTTATCATATGCCAATTTGACACCGAGGAACAAATTCATTTCGTGAAATGAGGGACGGATGAGCGAACGTTCAAACATTCTTATATGTGTGTGTGCGGGAAGGCATTCTAAAATTAATATATACTGTAACTCCATAAAATTCAGTAGGATTTGTATGTATTTGTGTATTTAAATATACACGGGTACACGTGTGTATTAATTTATATATATATTAACGTATCCGCATTTTAATTCAAAGAAAGATATGGGTATATAAATTGTGATAGCATAGTCTCGATAAATAAATTAATATCAATGTTCTAAAAATTATAAAAATTAAAACGTGCACATGTACCCGTTGTACTTAAATAATGACACGAAAAATAGCACGAAATGTCAAAATTTAAAGATAATAAAAACATTGTGAAGGAATCAGAATTTTCAGGAGAACCTGCGGTGTCTATCAAGTGCAGAAATAGCGTAATAAGTAAATAATTAACAAAATATAAACGTATAAACGTATAAAGTATAAACGGCGGCCAAAATCATTTGTTCCTAAAAACCTTCTTAAAAAAGCGCTGATACTGTTAGCCAAATTTAATGACCAGGGCCAATATTACAGGTTTGCTTCATCTATCAACAAAATTTGGGACGAGAGTCGGTAACTTTGGCTACATTGCCATTGTCCCTATGTTTGTTTCTTAGAAAATAAGGCAGTGGATCGCAAATCGCAACTGTCCCATATAAGACAAAAATACATTGCGTTGTCATAATACGTACTAACTTATAAGTATACATATATTGCATAAGTAATTGCAGCATTGTTGAATTAAATAATATGAAAATATAGTAAATCTAGAGAGTAGTGGCACTTCAGGCACAGAGTGCTTCACAGGTACTTCGTCTTACAACTAGTTAAAAATGTTAACCGCACCACGACCGGTTATAGCCATCGAAGTTGCGAGGATACAATTCCATTATAAATTATTAATGCATTTCTTCATTCAAGCACGTATCGTTATAAAAAAAAAATTGCAAGAAATTTAAATAAATTCAGTGTTGTCATTTTTATAAAACAATGTATAGGGTAATCGCATTTTGTGCTCAGTACGGTTAGTATTAATTCGAAAAAGAAGCTACACACCGAACGTACAGTAATGAATTGGAGACGAGTTTCCCAGTTGAAACGATTTTGGGCCCTGAAAAGGGCCATTTTCTGCATGTATATAGATGCTATGAACAAGTTCAAGCTTTTTTGTCAGTCTTCTTGGGCAGGAGGGCGACCTGGATGTTGGGCAGCACGCCTCCTTGCGTGATGGTGACGCCAGACAGCAGTTTGTTCAGCTCTTCGTCGTTGCGTATGGCCAACTGGACGTGTCGCGGAACAATTCTGGATTTTTTATTGTCCCTAGCTGCGTTTCCAGTCAATTCCAACACCTCGGCAGCCAAGTACTCGATGACCGCAGCCAGGTAAACCGGTGCACCAGCACCCACGCGTTCCGCATAATGACCTTTCCTCAGCATTCGATGAATGCGACCCACCGGAAACTGCAATCCAGCTCGGGTAGAGCGGGACTTTCCCTTTGACTTAACTTTGCTACCTTTTCCACGGCCAGACATCCTGAACTTTCACTGAGAAACAAAGGTCTTGAAGAATCGACTGTACGTTGCGTCGTCTCAAGCGGACCGAGCACGAATGATACAGCATGCTGCCGAAGCTTGGTATTTATGCTGTTCCGCGTGCTCCAAACTCCGCCAATCAGAAGCGAGCAGCTGTTTCATTGGAGCGGCGCTGGTCGCCTTCTGTACTCCGTTTATTTGTTACAAGGTTTTGTGATAACTATTATGTTTTTCAATGTAATACTACAGTAGTTATCTACTGCACAATTTTTTAAGTAACATTTATTCTTGTAGATTGGTAGAAAAGAGACTTAACTAGATATTATTAGTACAATGTAGGATGTTTCTTTCTAGAACGATCATAAAAATTTACACGTTCTATTTGTTAGATTATAGTTTGTTGAACAAAATTACTGAATTTTATGGATTACGTATTACAAGGTTTTGTAATAACTATTATGTTTTCCAATAAGGTGTTACATATTTTTAACTGCAATAGTTATGTATCTACTGCACAATTTTTTTAGTAACATTTATTATTGGTAAAAAGGAGACCTAGATATTATTAGTACAATATATAAGATGTTTCTTTTCAAAAGAAACAGAGTAGAATAGACTAGATTATAATTTGTTGAACAAAATTACAGATAATGACTGAATTTTATGCGTTATTGTATGTATGTTTATCGTACTCGCACATTAAAGGTTTTCGAGGACTCGTGTATTCTTTTTAGACTAACGCTTTTTTATAAAAAACAGTAGTACAATATGAGCATGGCATGTTCGTATAATATTCTCTTAGGCTACCCGTCTGGGTTCACGAAATAGGCATGTGTTCCGATTCAGGACAAAGCCACGTGGAGCTCACATCTGCTTCTTGCCTACGGAAATGCCCCATACCTCTGCTCCCAAAACCATAAACGAATATACTCGTTTAAAATTAATGGAAATACAGACGTATTCTTTTACAATGTTCTAGATTCTACAATAATAACGTTTCGCATATTATGCACAAATATTGCAGTGGTTAACATTATACAAATCTGAAAGCTGAAAGAAATGGTTCTCTTTATAATATGCTCACTGATTTTTATCGTAGGAAATAAACGTATAAATGGTTGATTTTATCAACCAGATGAATTTCATCCGAAACAATGGAGTGTTTTACGAATATCTGTAAAAATACATTTACTAGTCCCTTGTTCTACACACTTCTGATTGTTATTAGTCTACCCAACATTATACATCTGCAACACCACATAAACGTGAACGATTGATACAATAATTTTAAATTCCGCTCTATATAATCTTCGTTTCGCTCCGAATTGGTTCAAATTCTGTATAATTATAATATCAATACAATCATTTATAACAGTAGCAATATCCCAGTTGCCATTCTTGAATAAAAGCTTTAGAAATTTATCGCACACGTGGTGCAGCTGAGTATACGTATAAAATCAATTGCATTGTGAGAGTGCCACGGAACAGCAGCGCACCAATCAGGTTGGAGAGAGCTTCTGATTGGTGCTCCGTTTGGCTACGCAAACCACATAAAAGCCGGCGGCGGACGTCGCCATCATCATTCAGCTCCCTGAACGAGTTCAGAATACAGTGTTCCTTTCGTCGATCCTACAAAATCGTTGAATTCTCACCATGCCGCCGAAAGTTAGTGGTAAAGCCGTGAAGAAGGCCGGAAAAGCCCAGAAGAACATCAACAAGACTGACAAGAAGAAGAAGAGGAGGAGGAAGGAGAGCTATGCGATCTACATCTATAAGGTGCTCAAGCAAGTCCATCCCGACACCGGAATCTCTAGCAAAGCTATGAGCATCATGAACAGCTTTGTGAACGATGTGTTCGAACGCATCGCTGCCGAGGCATCGAGGTTGGCGCATTACAACAAGCGTTCTACCATAACTTCCCGGGAAATCCAGACGGCAGTCAGGCTTCTTCTTCCTGGGGAACTGGCGAAACACGCTGTCAGCGAAGGCACCAAGGCAGTCACCAAATACACCAGCTCCAAATAAGCTGATTCACTTCGGCTATACTTCAACGGTCCTTTTCAGGACCAACAAATATTTCATACGCTCGAAATTGTTCCTATTTCACTATTTGATATCGTTATACCTTCTGTTACACCAGTGGTCGGCAAACTGCGGCTCTGGAGTCGCGAAACGCGAATCCCGTGTTTGAAATCAGTTCTCATTTGAGTTTAATGGTATTTTAATATAATTTTTAATCTGTCACAGTGTGTTACATGTAAATTCAGATAGTTACATGTGTACCATACTTTCAAATAATTCATTGCAAGAAGTCCCTTTTTCATTAAGGGTTTTCGAATCTTTTGAAAAACTACAAACAGAATCAAAGTTTAAAATAAAATATATTCTCTCTTTCTCTAAGATCGGATAGATAAAAAGGTCAGATATCGCATATGGGGCACGGACTAGAGCCATAGACAACGCCTGCAGTAGTTATATGTATTACGGGACTGAGTAGCACCATTGAGACGCAAGTTTGCCAAGGGAAACCCGCGACTCTTCAAACAGCCATCGATTTGGCGATGGACGAGGAGAAACATCAAAAGAATAGAGCTCGTGTCCGTCGAGAAAAAACCGTGCGATACGACCGTCGTGGCCGGGAACGAAGACTCGAGATGTGACGTTTCGCGATAATACAGAGACGGTATGGGTAAATGAAATCCGGTCAACACGAGGCAATGAGGATCGTCGCTCGCCCCTTTATTGCCGCACTTGTCGGAAATCGGGTCATACATCGGACAACTGCGGTAGTTCTACCCAGCAAGGGGTTCTCTCGTGTAGTTATTGTAAACGAAGAGGGCACAACGAATCTAATCGTTAAAACCTCGGTGGCGAATTGATTATTGTAGGCTTAACGGAAAGACAGTTAGTGACGCATACTCCCTTTTTAATATTACAGATACCCTCGATCAATTAGGAGGTGCTAAATATTTTAATACACTCGATTTAGCTTCGGAGTTTCATCGACGTCTCTTCCAAAGCGAAAACCGCATTTTCTACCCCTTTCGGACACTATGAGTTTAACAGAATGCCCTCCGGACTTTGCAACGCGCCAGCCACCTTCCAAAAGCTCATGGATCGTATCCTCGTCGGCCTACCAGGCATTGGATTATTCGTGTACATGGACGATATTGTCATTTATACTTTGGAGAGGAACACTCCAAAAAAATTAAACACCCTGTTAGCCCGCTGACAAAATGCTGGGTTGGTACTCCAACCGGAAAAGTGCATATTTCTTCGTAAAGAAATTGCTTATTTAGGGCACCTTATCACTATCGATGGAGTAAGACCAGAACCCGCAAAAGCTGTTAGATCATTCCGCGTTCCCTCAAATAGAAAAGCAATTAAATCGTTTTTTCGCGAAAAGATTTCTTACAATACCCAAATTTTAGTAAACCATGTGTAGTCGCCACAGATGCCTCTAACTACACCCTCGGTGCCGTCCTCAGTCAGGGTAGTATATAGGCAAAGACGCCCCTGTCGCCTACGCGTCAAGGACACTGACCGACACCGAAATAGATTACTCTACTACCGAAAGGGAATTACTTGCCATAATCTTCGCCGTCAACCATTTTCGCCCCTACCTTTATGGCCGTCTTACCCCCGTTACAGACCACCGACCTCTGGTTTGGCTTCATACTTCATATACACCAAAGAGCGTGAGCAGTGAGCACTCTCATATACTCTCTGTTATTATCTATTCTTTTTGGTACGAACTCGTGAAAGCCCATCTTCCTCGTTTTACTTTTTTGAAAATATTATGTATTTCTTCATATAAATCGTACAAAATGGTTGTTTCATAAAATCTGGAAATAGCGCTGTTCTTCGCAGCGGCAAAACGGTGGAACTACTGGACGACGTAACCGACAGACAGAAAGAATTAGTTATTCAAGAGTGTGGAAATAGATGAAAGTAGATGAAAATATAGAAAATGGAAAAAACGATGGGAATTTCTCGGTAAACAAAACAAATATTTATCAAAATGAGAATCTGCCACCAAGCAGCGAATGGTGGCGCCATCTAGCGGAACTTGGAACATGCCGTCCACGTCACTCGATCTGCAATACCGACACCGGTAAAATTCAGTGTCTTCTAACGCCCTCTATCTAGAAATGGAGCTCTACGATGGGATCTATGGATTGGTGGAGGGGATCCACGGAAGAGTGCAGAAGAGGAAGGGATCTGTGTGAGGAAGCGTGCGAGGGGTCGAGAAGATCTATTTTATTTGATTTATTTGTTTTACGTCGCATCAACTGCTATGGTCATTAGTAGACAGCGGATCTTTACGCAAAATAAAAATGTTCTACCTGTTTTGCAACAAACTGGAGTGAAATAGAAAATTGTTTTCTTCCTTAATATGTTTAATAGGTTGAAAATAGTATAACAGTATTTGTTGCATTTGAAATTAGAAAAGGAAAACTATGAGAGACAAAGATAGAGAGAAGAAATATAGGGAAAGATCAGGATCCACATCGGCGATCTAATACGGTCTCGATCTAATAGGTCTAAGGTCCTAATCTCCAGGGTCCACCAGGGTCCATTTGCGACATCCAGGTCCCCGTGTTACCTGGAGCTGTCGAAAGACGGTCCCGAGGGTCTCCTCCCAGCTCCCGGAGGAACTCCCCAGTTACAAGCAATTAATCTGCAATCGACTAATATGGTTGTCGGCGCTTTTCCCACGAATTCTCTATTCACATAGAATCGCAGTGAACTTTAGCTTGAGAAAGAGATAGACTGACAGTATGTAAATTCCGTAAAAGCGATTTCGAAAATGTGTTATTGTTCTTGAGAATGTTCAATACGGAGTATGATCTAACGATTATGCGCGAGAGTCCGTGCGCGATTGAATTAGGTCAGCGACCGCATTTGCTAAGAGACCATTGTTAACAGACCCTCTGTATCCTTATCGCTATTTTTTCAATTCTGATTTCCGTCCGTATCCCAAAGAAAAAAAAAACAGAGAACTATGATTATTTAATTACCACTGGCCAGATCATCTTGAAACATAAACATGCACTGTTTCGTTTTACTATTTCTCAAAGCTTCGACGCAGAAAAATGTCTTAGAAAGTTTAACTTTCGATGAACAACACTTGTCTGTTTGTCCTTTTCATTCGAAGAGATTCGTTGGACTCCATTCTTAGTTAGATCTCCGCCGTGTAATAATCCGTAACAATACATAATTTGGTCCATCGAACATTACGTTCCGGCCATTCACTCACAATGTCAGCGATAGAGAGTGAATGCTCTCGCGTGAACAATGGCCTAATAAATCTTTCGAGAGGCGGGCTTCGTCTTGGCGCAGTTTCTGACAACCGCAAACGGAGACAGAAGTTAATCGAAAAAGGGGGAATCCCGTGGACCAAAAAACGAGGAGCAATGCAGACGTCCGCAGAGACCACGCTGTCGCCTTTTTCTCAAGAGTCAGAGATGGTGGAGAAACGGAAAAAAAGAAAAAGACAAAATACAGTACATATTGCGGCACTGTCTACAGGGACCACAGTCTCTCGTTTCTGTAAGAAAAAATTGCTGAAACGAGACAATGTGTATCCAGAGTCACTCGAGCCACAGTCTGCCGACGACTGTTTACTCAACTTGTAGAAGGCTCCTTTTTATTTTAACATTCTTTTCTGTTTCAGGTCGACTCTAACATCGATTGTCTTGCTCGTTAACAATTGCGTACACTGGCAAATGAAATTAACCCCTTGCCTTTACAACCCTCCAATTTTGCTGAAATTTTTGCCAAAGCTTATCCTTGATCAGAGAAGAAAGTCCCTAAAAGGATTTTTGGCGACGAAACCTCGTTTGCCCCCCAGCCCCATTCCAAGTTTTGACAGTTCCTACTAAATATTTTCGAAAATATTGATTTTAGAGAAAAAAGTTTCAAGCAAAAAATGAAGCTCATAAAAAGCCCTACAAAAAAGGTTATATACATTTTTTACGTAAACCTATTATTTTGGCTGTTATGACCTAAAATAACTCGGCGGGGGTCAAATTAAGTCTGTCAAACATTTTTTGACATTTATGTTTTATTAAAAATGCGAAAAGTTTTTGATTTAAAAGTTATTGACCTTCGGATCCATTTTCAAGATAATTTGGAGATCAGTACGTATTTTTTATGGCCTCCAGCAGTCATTTTAATCTAGGACATAGGTACATATCTGAACGTGGAATTTCGAGCACTTTCAGAATCCGTAGTCAAAAGTAGGGGTTCCCATTTAAAAAATACGTTGGAAGACATAAACAGCTTCGATAATTAAACGCGTAACACAGGAAATTCTAAATTTAAATGAAAATAGTGGACGGAGTTTTACTCGGACGAAATTATAATCAGCTTACACGATGCAATAACAAAGATTATCCTGGGAAAGAAATATCGTTAGCATACATTGCTTCTTTAATACCATTCGCTTCGGTAAACCTAATAATCTCGTACAGTTTCTGAAAGAAGTTTTATATGAATTTGCACTCGTTGATTACTGTTCTATTCCAGTTTTCTAAACGGAGCGAGGGCTGTTGAGTTTAAGTTAGCAAGCACCTTTAATGGAATAGGCTAACTTTTTGGCGGATTAAAAATTTGCAATTTTATCGCGCAAATAAATTGTTTCGGAACTTCGCGGGCGATTTTCTTGGAAGAATGTTTTCGAAATGAGTCGCTCGCTGACTGGGTTAATCCTTCGGCAATTTATTTGAGATTCTCCGAGGGTTTTAATTGGATCATGTTCTGTTGCGTCTGGAAAATTTCCGGTGGAATAATCGATTATCTGGTGAGAAGAATATCGATTTCTTTATCGAATTGTTTCTAGTATTATGTCTTTATTTGTACGTATGAAATTAAGTGATAAAACTGCAAGACACGAAACACATCGGAAACGAATTCATTTAACGGGTAAAAATGTGATCTTTTCGTTATCTTCTTTTATTTGTTTCTTCGAGTTCACAAAATGCTTAAAGGATTTTACGTGATAAAATAGGTGATTACTTAATGTATAGAAGTAATGCTCGCCGAAGAACTTATGCAAGAGACATGAACGGTCAGTCGTAAAAGTCTACATATACGTATAGTTCGTAAATTTTAAAAATTGGAAAAATGTTAAATATTGATTACCTTTATTTTAATTCACACATAGAAATTATGAAAAATGAGTACCCCTTAAATAAGTCACGGAATATACTGTACATCCGGAGGGGGAGCGTATTAAAATTCCTAATCATTATTTTGATTATTATCATGATTGTAATATATAATGAATTTTATATATTCTAATATATGTATATCAATATTCTATACAGATTTTCATATGTTTCTGTTTTTTATTTACATTTTCTCCCAAGAACGAATACGAAAACATTATTTACTCTAATTCCAAACAACAAAAAGAAAAAACGTGCAATGTGAAATATGTAAAATCGTGCATATTTATTTGAAATATTCCAAATTTGGCAAAAATATATATATATTTATATATAGACTTTTTTAACTGACAGTGGTATGCACAATCGAATTCATACGTACTACAACCACACGTATACGCGCGCACCTATGAGTCACATATATCGCATAAATGTTTACAATTGGCGCTTACTTAAAAACATGGAAAAATTTGCTTTTTTACATCGCTAAACGATCGACATTACGATGGATAAATACTGCTTCCTCTGTGTCGGTAATATTCTGCGAAATGAAAAATCGACGTTCGTTACGGGACGATCCCGAACAACAAAAATGATCGAGTCGTGTTGAGACGTGTTCCTATTATTGTACTTCTTGAACAGCGTGTAACTATATAATAGTAACTATAATGTAATTGACAACTCTCTCAAATGTAAATCAGAATGTACCTCTACGATTCGATGAATTGTTTGGCTGCTGAAATGACGTCTTTCCGATTATTTATGCGCGACCAATGCAAATACAGTAAATCCCATTCATATATTCGGACGCTCTGAGAAAAACGATCAGTTTCTTTTAACACTAAACCTACCACTGCCGGTCAAGTGACCGGTCTTATATTTTTAATTTTATAATTATTGAAATTATGACGTTGCTTACATGGAAAACGATTCAATAAATTTCTTTATCCAAGCACATATTGCAATAAAAATTGCACCAAATTTAAATATAAGGGTGGTCCGTTCAAATAAGGCGACCGAAATATCTCTTCAGGTTATTGTGATGCAAAAGATATCTGTTACGTGATGTGCATGGTGTCAATGGACCGAATATCTGGCACGAATATCTTTTTCCAAAGGTCATTTTATTCGGAGTTATCAAGGCCATTGATGTTTTTTGATACGTAACTACATTTTTTTTATTGCATCGTGTAACTGATCGAAAAATACATTCAGGTATTTATAGAAACATGACCTTGAAATGACCTTGAACTTTGCAGATCTACGAAACGTGTTTTCCAAATTTTCCATATAATATAAATTTTTGTCACGTTGCGGAGCACAAACCAATTCTTCTAACTTCTCATCATAATTTATAGGAGATATGCACAAATTTTGAGTCTGGTAAATTACAGAGCAGCCCGATGCTTTTCTAATTTTGTGTTTCGATTATCACTGGAAAATCGGGAAGACCTCCTTCCACGAATTTGTGAATAACTTCCTAAAAAAAAAAACGCGACTACGTTATGATTTGATTCACGATTGATGTGAGAGGCACAAAAGCAGTATTCCCACTTGTACTTACAAATTGATTTCCTCTCGTATGACATTAATACGACACTATTATGTACATCACACAACTTATTAGGTATGGATCCATCCTAGAACTTCTGTTCAATGTGTTGTGAATATAAATATTATTCTTGATAGATATTATAGATTGACATAGAGCTGTTACATCGGAAACACTTATGTATCTTTAGTCGTTATTGGCAAACAAACAACAGGAATTCGTACGAAATAAAAATGTTAATTGCACACCGAAAGACATTAACATTTAGGATTGAACGAATCATTTTATTCTCTGATCGTGTATAAATCGCTTGGTAATCGAGATTGGCATATATTGCATTGTTGTACACACTGAACATAATTGTTGGTATTATTGCAACACTACTGCGCGAAATGAAGGATATTCGATTACAAGTGGCTGTAAGCCACACATTCAGAGGAAACGGCAACGAATCGAAATTTATGTGACAATCTGTATCTCGTTCAGATAAATATTAAACGTTTCGTTTAACACTAAACCTACCATCGCCGAACGAACAGTTCCAGATCTTTTTCTTTCTCGATTACCTACTGAAATTATTTTATGCTTTACTCGCGCAAGGTCTGAAGAATTTAATCGTGTCACTTTCATAAATAGACTGCGGATGATCATGCAATTTTTAATTTTTCTAGGCAAATGTTAACACGTTCGCGCGTCCAGCATTTGTTCCGTTGCTTACCTTCCTTGTTCGTACCCAATTTTGCATTATTAAAACAGTTTAGCAGAAGAAATTAAGTCACGGATTCTCTGAAAAATTCTACTGTGTCTTTCAACAACGAAATTTATAAAATTTATTTGACTATTTGACTGATTAATTTGAACTACCCCGTATATTTATAAGTGACTTTTGATGCTCGATAGGTTTAGCGTTAATCTTCCCACGAAATCAATAAACCGATAATTAATCATCGCGATCGAAAGACAGAACATAGCAGCAATCAGTTAGAGTTACGATTAACAGCTTACGCAAGTATCGCGATAACACTGATTCTTACAATATCTGTACGTGTACATACATACATACATACATACGGTTCTCTCGTAAATCAATAGGAAACAACATTACGTATAAAAACGTAGCGTTCTAGAGAGAATGGCAGCAATTTCCATATTCCTTTTTACGACATCACTGTAAGTCTGTCAAATAAGTTTATGTATTTGAGCGTCGGTGTTACTCTCTAATGCACAGGGTGATCCTTTTAATTTTAACTCGTAATCCCTGCAACGCGACTACAAAAGCGGCAACAACACATACAAGAATACTTTCGCTGCTACTACATTCAAGGTACCGACTGCTGTTCGTCTAAAAAATCTGATGACTAGACTGCGGATTTTATGCATTTATGACGAAAATGGACACGTACAATTTAGAGCAGTGGACGAATTAAGAAGATTTAAGGACATCGGTGTATTCATTTCAGCTTAATAAGACAATTCGAAGAAGAAAGGAATTTCTATTTGGCTCCTGTGTCTTGCAATCAATGCAAACATTTTTTGCAAACAGAAAATTGAGTTATCGATGACTTTGGACGACTTCATTTCAAATGAAATTTGCAACGCGTAAAAAATTGAGAAAAGCGGAAAAACAAAACAGCACGCAATTTTTTCCTTCGTGCACTGCATTTTTACCGTTGCGGCAATAAAAAGCAAAAGATGATGAAAACTCGAACTTTGATTTTGCATATTCGATGCGGTGATAAAAAAATACTTGACACTATCAGGATGTACCACGATTTTACAATTTAAAATAAAGGTAAGCAATAGCCAGACTGCGAATCTTTATGCAAAATATTATAAAAATAGTCTGCATCGATTGCAAGAAACAGAAGCATGTTATTTCTTCCCTTGATGATTTTAATATAGAGGAGAAATCATATATTGACATCTTGAATTTTCAAAATTTTCCTACAACTTTGAATTTCGTCTGCTCAATTTTCCTATAAACGGGTGAAGATCAACAGTCTAGTAATAACAAATGTAACTACGCGAAAAACGAAATAACTTTCCGAACAGTGCTCAGCAATATTTTCTCTTGTTCTACGCTTACGATTTACAGTAACGAAGACAACGATTTGATTCTACGTCATTCATTGCTTTGGAAATGCTATCAATAACCCTTTGCATTCGAATTGCAAATCTAAAACGTAGATTATCATAAAAATTCTCAGCGCGGTTTGCCAAAAAGATATCATATTTATAGAACGGAAATATTTAGGTTCTCATAGCTACTGTAAAACAGCTTCGAACACAAAGGGTTACGATACATAGAATTGCAACGTCCGCGTAAAAAATACGACATAGAAAATCTGCCAGACAGATCTTTCGTTAAAATGTTTTTCTTTAATATTAATCCGTCCTTGATCCACATACGATTCTATCGATACAAAGTGTAATTCATACGTATACATATACGACTATCGAAAAAGATCTCCGCTTGATATTTCGTCCATTTTTATTCTATATTTTCGCCAATTTTCATCTCCACATAATTGCATGACGTAAATAAATCTATCAAAGTGCTGAAATTACTCCGAGAAAAGTCAACGGTGCTAATTCTCCGTGCTGACGGGCTGTTAATCAACATTTTTTTAGTTAAACAACCTGTAGTGCACGGATTGGTTTACAATTCGAGAAAATCGACCAGCAGTCTATCCGTATTCAAATTAGCCGGTCGTCAGCAGTTAGCATACATCCACTTGATGCTCGAGCAGTTGGTGAACTATTAATTCTGGTAGAACAAGCCAATAGAGTAACGCCCCTCCGAAAATACCGAGAAGAAAATCATTTGCGTTAATAGCGTCGCCGTGGAAACTGGCGATCTTAACCCTTTGCCCTCGGAGCTGTTTTAAATTAAACATTTCTTCCAACCTAAAATAATTCCATTTTATATGATTTTTTTCATTTTATGGATATGAAATTGATGTAGGGTAAAGTGCTCAAATATGGTATAGTCGCCTATTATGGCACTACCTTATATCTTGTAAAGTCGCGCTCTAGTGAGAAAATCCTCAAGCAATAGTCAACACTTAAATGATTAGCAATCGATTAGTAATTAAACTGCGGAACTTTATGCAAAATAAGAAATTTTTGCGTTGAAAATTTTTTTCGTCATTTAATTATCTTATGAAATCTTTTTACTACGACCATTTTTATCATAAATGGTTTATAAAGTCCGCAGTCTATTAATAATGTTACAGCAATTTTTAATGGCGGCTCCGAGTCACCGCTCGAGTGTTGAGGGTTGTATCGTTATTCTCCGAAAATATTGTCTCGGTTCTCGATTGTTGCAACAAACTGAACGCTGTTAACACAAACAATTCGAAACAATAATCCCTTGTGCTAATTCAATGAAAAAACTCTGTTATTCTACGCTCCTCGTCGTAACCAAGTGGCCATAAAATGGTCGAACAGGTTGTTTCAACTTTTGGAAATAAAAATACATCTTGTAAAGAAGTATCCTCGACGAACGGAATTAAATGCAGCTTTAACCGTTACGCTTACCTGCGATTTGTGCGATCACTATGAACGATGTACCCGTGAGAAATAATAAATATGTGCGTTTCATTGATGCGTCGTCGTGCTACCGTCGCGACGTTTAAAGCTATATCGCTAATGTATATCCAGTACTCTACAAAATGTCCTAGTTTCCTCATTACTTTCATGTAATGTAAAAGGGTCGAATCTAAAAGAACTCCACACGTTGATCTACGGTTTTATCTATCCATTGTTGGTATTGTTAGTGCCGAAGGCAGTTACTTTGACGCCAATGACAAACGACGAGAAACAACCGTGCTCCTCCCGATCCGTAGGAGCGCGGTTTTATCGGTGTTCGATTGGCCAATATATGATACCCTATTATATAAAATTGTTAATCACTTATCTTTTTTTTATAGGTAGTAGTAAGGGTCATCGATAAACTCGCTTTGATTCGGCAAAGTTCTCTGACATACCTAAACACGTCCCTTAGATTTAATACGATGTAAGTACCTGAGATTATATAATATATATATATATATATTTTGTATATTAATTATGTTCAAGGTCTAGAATCAGATCAGGCATACTCTTGAAACGAGTATAGTCCGAGCGGTGTCGATGATCGCGTTGAATTTGTGCCGTTTCTTCAACTTCCGGTGGCCAGTATCCGGCCGCCGCCAACGAAGATGAATTGTTTCGAAAATTGTCGGATGACCGTTGTACTTGGTGAACGTCACGAACTGTTGGGTGCCATTCTGCCGCCGCCACGCTATACTAACTAACTTGAGTCGGGGACCGTAAATCCTCAGTTTGCGTGGCAGCATTCCGACCTGCGAACAGAAAACTCGATCAAACACGCTCTCCAAACGCCGGATCGCCGAGTCTCTTCCGCTTCCGGCCATCGAGCTAACTCCGTTTCATCCGACACAAATTTTTAGACAACGCGTGATGCACAAGAGCGTTATTTGATTTTTATATTTTAAGAAAATAGTATTACTCGTCCGCCGAGAGTTGGCACAGAGAAACTCGTAGGTACCACGTGACGCTCCCACTACGCGCTACACGTCTTCCGCGATTGGCCGAATCGGCTTGACGAAAACAGTAACAGAGCGATGTGTCGACGCTGAGGTCCAATGTCTAGCGTTCCCGCCCGATACCGATGCGTAAGAGCGTAAGAGTGGGATCAGCAGCATTGCGTCGAGAGGGGGACTCACCGTTCCCCTGCACCCCACTGACGAGATTTTGTGCCAACTCTCGGCGGACGAATAGTACCATCGGACACCACCCGTCGATCGTGAAATTGTTTTATTTGTTCGGTTTTTTGGATGTCGAGATAGCGTCGCAGAAAATTCGATGAGATCCTACTTCGATCGAAAAATTTCTTTACTTTGGTCTAGTCTACGCGTTCAACCCTCAACGGATGAGAACGTTTGATATTTTTTCAATGGTAAAACTTTGATGTAACTTGTAAATGCGTTAATTTCATGAAAAACGATTCCGTAATTCGAAGATTCTCGAAAATAAAGATAATGTTACTCATTGTTTTATTAGTATACACGTTGTACACAGTGTTTTAGAAATTGCGCTCGTAAATGTACGAAGATTTACAGTCTGCCCGTTCCTACGTGTAATGTTGCTGGTATTTTATTGTGTGTAATTTATCAATTTAACTTTCGCTTCAACTAGTTTATAAATGGCACGTGAATATCATACCGTATACTATAGTGCTCGCTATTATCCGTGGTTTCACGTAACAGCGGTAGGTTCTGGAACGTATTACCCGCGGATACGGCACTACCGTACTTACTACTACCCACTACGAACTTGCAAATTGCCATTGTTGCACGTCGTGACGTCCTAGTTCGCTGATACTTGCAATATACAAAGGTCGCAAAGTATTCGCTAATGTAAAGGGCGTGTGCACTCTGTTGTTGCCAGAACGAAAACAGTTCAATTATTCTAAAGTAACTCGTATTCGAACAATTATTTCATATTTTCAGTCGAAACATTTCAATTTACTTCTTTTGAACAATTTATTTCAATTGACCCACTTCCTATTATTCGAGGAACGAGAAAACCTAACATGTAAATGTTAACCCTTTGCAAAAATGTTAAAAACAAATATTAGTTCCACAAATATAAATTACAACAAAGTTATAGGGCTATGTTTAATATAGTTAGTAAACAAAATTGTTTAAAACAAGTATCAGTCAACGAACCGTCGTCGGAAATAAATTTCAAATAAATCACTTAAAATAGTAGGGGGAGTTGTTGGCAAAAAAATTGAAAAATTCCTGTTTACCATGTTATTTCATTGATCTTTTACCGGTATGTCGATTTGACGCCGAGGACCAAATTCAGTTCGTGAAACGAGGGACGGACAAGGATTGACGCGCAGGATACTTCTTGTTTGTCTTTATCACGAAGATAAATCGATGCAGCTCGAGTATTAACAATGCATCTGGAAAACAATTTATCCTGATTTTTAGTGAAACACGAGGTATGAAATTTGCACGGTAATGCCGTGCATTGCGACTGCACTATCATTGGTTCAGCACTTCATTCATAGCTGCTTCCTCGTTGAACGATAACTGAAACCAGATTGTTGGATGGAATATCAACGAACATAGATGAATCGAACGTTTTGTCTGCTCGAATGCTTTCGTTTGTGCTTGCTCGTATCCGTTGCCGTTCATTCGCGTGCGTTCAAGCTCGCATGTTTTGTCTTTCAGGTTCGTTCGCTCTTCAGGTATGGAGCCTGCTGCTTTGCTCTCCATAGCAATCGGTTGCGCGACTTGTGCACACGGTATACATAGCAAAGCATTACTAGACGAACATTGATAAACAAATCTTTCGTGTCAGAAATTCCCCCAACACTTCTACTTGCATTTTTTATTGTTATCAGATGAATCTCGTTTTTTGTAAAATGAATAAATCCTCCTCAAATTCACACATACTCCATATCATATCTGATTTTGAGCAGAATGCTTGATGGGAAACGACGTGGACTTTTCCGAAGCATGCCACTTTCGTATTACCTTATCAATTGTCTTAAAGAAAATCCGTTATCGTTGTAAATTTAATTGTAAGATAATTAACGAAAATTGTGTAATAGCTTATATAATTAGACTGCCGGTTTTATGCATTTACGACAAAAATGGGTACCTACGATTTAAAACAGTTGTCGATCAACTGAACATCAATCAAAATGGAACACCTACAACCGATGCGTTCGCGTGATGACGGGTTAATGAATGATCCGATAACTCGCGAGGACTAATCGTTCCGAGAGAAGCCACGTGGCCGGAAATGCAGCAGCTAGATCAAATTGCACGGCACACGTCCTCGCCGGAAACTGCAAACGGAACCGGAAAGTCACGCGACCGAGCGAAAACTAAGGCGTCGTGGACACACCGCCACATAGGTGGTAGTTGCGAAACTTTTACTATTAACGTTAGAAACGAGCTGGCAATAGTCCTCGAAAATGGTCACGCTAAACCCGGTATACACATTTATAGATAACTATGCTCCCGACCCTAATGTTCCCGAAGACGAGGACTCAATCTAAAGTTTAACCCTTGCTTTCGCATTACAAATAGCTTAACGCATTATCCGCTCGAATAGATCGGGTTTCGAGACGACCTATTACAAGTTAGCTGCTCGTGTTTCAGTTAACTAATAATGGAGCGTGGTTTATCGAAACGTCTATTACCGGGTCTTTATACTCCACGGAGTTATTTAATCCTCGGTTAGGGGAGTTTCACGATTAAGGATGATTGGAATAATTGTGGCTTTGTGTGGCAATTTTTTCAGCTATGCGTATGTACAGTAACTAGGAGCAAAACTGATTCCACACACACACTTTAAATCAGAATAACTTGTTTATGAATTTTATTTTATTTCAGTAGGGTGCTCACATAATTCGCACACTACTGTATGTATAAGCTTGTTGGTATATTTTTATCAATTCTGTTAGATAAAAAATTGATTATTGCTACATGTTGCGAGATTCAGAGTGTAACAGGATTAGTATGAAAATTTATTGATGTGCTCGTCTGTGTAAGTCCAAAGGCATTGTTCCACACATGCAACATACTGTTCGTGGCCAACTTGAAATCTTTAGAAGGGTTTGAAAGGTGTTTCAAGTGGCTGACACTCTAGCAACCCGAATCGACCATACGTTTGGTAGCCGACCGACTCCAAAATCCATTTCCCCGACTCGCAAGAGAGCATACGAACATGGCGAACACAGATTTTTGCACAGGAGTCGCTAACAAAATCACGCCCTTTAAAACAAAAGATTGGATCACCAGAATCGCATTAAAGAAATTATCCCCCGAAAATGCTGCTTGTTGAAACGTCTGTAAAAATATTAAAAAAATTTTCTAGTAAATGAATCTACCACGGATTTAAAGATTGAAACTCCCCCTCTATAATGACACCTTAAAATTTGACGTGCGATTTTCTTTCACCGGACTATCGAACTTCCAATGAAAGCTGTTGTGTTGTCTTCGAACAAGCAAACTTGTTCCTCATTTTCGTTCCACAAAACAGCTAAAAAATCCTAGATCAACTTTTAAAATATCGATGTAAAGACGAGGGTTGAATCTTTAAATTTGTAGTAGATTCAGTCGCGAAACACATTTTTTAATGTTTTTACAGATGTTTGAATGTGCAGCATTTTTTAAACAAAATATGTTATGAGATTTTTACTTGCTATGTTATGCAACGATATGCTAGGGAAAAACGAATGGTAGGTAACGGAAGTAGAGGCATCAATGTACCATTTTTGTTAACGAAATTATCGCAGTCTGAATGTCGACAATATTTTGGCAATCGGAAATTTAGGAAATTGCCGGTATAGTGAAAAATGAATTGTTTGCAGTACCTCACGTGGGCGTGGCATCGCTATGTGCTATGTGTCCAGTTTCCCATGGGAGCGGTAGCGTATTAGTTAACGATGAAGAGGAACACCGAGCCATTGAACATCGATCTATTGAACACCGCTCCAAACCTGGAACAAGTAACGTGCAAAATGTCTTGTTAGCAATCAAATAAACTGTTCTTTAATAAGTCGACTGTATTTAGTTGACAGAATTATTTCTCGAGACTTGGAACATAACATAGAGAGTCTTAACACTAGAAATCTGAGCTTCACACTGTTTTATTAAATAAATTGCTTAAATTATACTGAATTATTGCTATTGCCGACTTTGCAGTGCACGTGTCAACGAATTCACGAACTGTATTTAGCAAATTCGATTTTGAACAAAGATTAGAACTTCTGTCATCGATTATGGGAACTCAAGATACGCGTTTCAGTGAACCGTGTACTTATTGTATACTGCAGCTAGTTTGTAGTTGGAATATAGTAATGCTCCGATAATTTACATACCTGATAAGTCAACGCCGGCCATGCTGCAGACATCAAGACCGCCAGTGCTCGTCGCGCAACAGTGTTGCTTCGATCCCAATGGCTTTGGTCTACATACTCTACATAATATCTGCGCAAACATAAGAAACGAGAACTGTGATTTGTGAACCCTGAAAACTGTAACCATCAAACTTGTTATAGTCTACAAAATTCTATAAAAAAAGAATGACATCGAATTTTTTAGCTACCCTGCTGCTTTTACGCTGCCGAAGCTACATGAATACGAAAAATAAAGTTCTATTTTATCTCGACGATTCTTGTCTATAAAAATTTCCATATAAATCTCCGTTTAAATATCGATTAAAATTTCAAGCGTTTTTATTCTAATGCAACCTACGAACCATCCCGCAAGAAGTACGCGAGCTTTTCCATGTGAAATAAAAATTGTCTGCATTCGTCGCAAAATACGGGAGCAACGTGAACTGAAATTTACGAAGTTTATTCCGTGATTCTCCATAAATGAACTCTTATAATATCTGTTATTGTAAAATATGCGAAACCGGCCATTTGGCCGTGTGCTAGGTTTAATGTTAAATCAACGTAGAAGATCTTTATTCTGTCGAACAGTTGGTCGGTCACGAGCACACTCGTTAAACATTCTAGCGAGCGTCGCGAAAAGTTTATTCCGCGTCGCGAAGTAGATCGATCGGTTTTCGATGAAGTATTCTAATGAATAATGATTCCGATGCCCGCAGGCACATCAGCAGCAAGTGAGTGGAAACGTGTACGGTCCTGGGGAGAGTAGAATTTACGGGGCCCCGACAAGCTTTTCGGAATTCATGGGCTGTAAAGTCGAAGCACGAAGATATATGATCGTTACTGCGAGGGTCAACGTAACGTATCGCGACATTGCTGAATCAGTGAATAGCAAGAAAATGGGTGCAAAGCGCGAACGAAAAGAAGCTCGTTAAATTGCAAAAAGTGTTAGCTCCGCGTCGCGTCGCGTCGTTTCGTCGAAACCGTGTACACACGATCCAATAAATCGCCGTGCACGAACGTTTTTTGATCCGTTTATCAACGCGCACATTTTTTTTTTTTATTTCAAACCATCGTGCAATACCGCGCTGCAATATTTTCTGCGTCTGTTAACGAGCGACATTTATTACAGTCTACATTAGCATCGAAAATACGGAGCTTCTCCGAAAATCTCGACTTTTCTTTATCGATAACAGTTATCGAGGAGGATCCAACTTTTTGGACACTAAGAACTGTTATTCGTAACCAAAAAGTGTTCTTTATATTTTGTGTACGTTATCTTAAATTTCAATAATAAACAACTTTTTATTAATGATTTTTATCGTAGAAAATTTTAGAATAACTGTTATTTTTGGTCCCTTATTAATACTCTTAGTCTTTTAATATTTTCACTATTTTAAATTACACTTGCTCGTTTTTGTTATAAATGCATAAAAATCCGGAGTCTAGTGATTAGTAAACAAAATTGTTTAAAGTAGCAGTCAAGGAGCTGTCCTTTGACGTAAATTTCATATAAAGCACTTAAAACAGTAGGGAGTTCTTGGCAACAAAATTAAAAGTAATTAGAAGTAACTGCGTCTCTCTCTCTCTCTCTCTAAAGAAATCATTTCATAAATCTTCGTGAATGCATCTTCAGGTTCTGAATAAGTTAGAAGATGTGGCGCTCGAGACTGACTGCCATTTTTGAAAATCGTTGACTCTGTCCATTGTTATTCGTACTTACTTTAGTGTAAAGAAGTTCTCTAGAAATCCGGCGAAAATGATTGTTGAACAGCCAGTATAGAAATGGATTCCAAAAGCTGTTGGATAGGGCCAGCCACGTGGAGAGAAAGTCGAGGAATGGCGGCGGTTTGCTTCCGGTACACGCTGCAACAACTTCCTGAATCGTCCACGGTGTGACCATAACAATGAATCCTAAGCTCATCGCCGCCATTGTCCTTGAGGCAGAAGTTGACAGTCTCCTTTCGTGATCTACAAGCTGAAATGTGTACACGATGCGTGCGCTTGTTTAATGTTACAAAATTAATCGTAACCCATCGTCCCACGAATGAAATTATTTTATTTCCACTGCATCGTCGTATTAATCCCTCGCCGTAACATTTTCTTTACGGTTACAGTAATTAAATCGTCTTTATCTCCGAAAATGAAGAAGAGAAAATAAAATGTATCTATCTAGTAATAAGTAGACTGCGGATCTTTATGCATTTATGAATTTATTGGGCGAAGTATAAAACAGTAATAGATTAGAAAAATTCAAGAACATTGTAACATTGTTTTTCATGTAACAAAGTCATCAAGGGATGAAATCAATTTTTATTTTATTCCTGCTACCCACAATCAATGCAGAACATTTTTATTTTGCATAAAGATCCGCAGTCTAGTAATAAGATAAATAATGAAATACTCGATTTTTGATTTTGTCGATTATTCGCACGATAGTAACAAAACTATATTGTAGCAACTGCAATAACCATTTTGTAGTCGAATAGTAATTTGATTAGAAACATTTCTTGCACCCGAGTCTGTAATCTAATAAACCTCGCCTAATAGCCACTCTTCAAGATTCATACCTCGTCATCGCGTCTCCGGTTACAAAGTCCAGCCAATTAATGCACCTTGATTAAATTAAATTAAAAGGAGATTCATCCCCCCCCCCTGCCTGACTTCGCAAAGTTGCTTTCCAGAACTTATTTCCTAGTAGCTGCATTGGTTAATGGCTCGGAACATCACGGTTCATTAGCATTGAATATAGTGATTGAATTAATGATATCACGCTAGTCTTCCCTGGCTCCCCCTCGCCCGTCGGTTGATTATATTACTTTCGTAAAGTACAACTTCTTGCCAAATATATTTCAATGAATGAAAAACTTCGGCTGGGGAAATTGCATGGAAGACGCTGCTGAATTGCAGCAACTTGCGAACACACGTACAGCGGTGTCAGAACTGTGCCAAAATCGTATACAGAATGTCTCGTTTGACCGTGACCTCCCAAGTATGTTTTTTAATTAAAAAAATTCATTAAAATTCTGACGCATCGGTTTGTTTGATTACCACGCTTGTATTAACTTGCCGCGTTGTTGTTGTATGCGTCAAATCTTGTAATCGAATTTTAAACCTCTTCCCATAGTCCAACCTTGCTGAAATTTTCTATACACACTCGCTTCCGATGACACACAATAAAAGTAGAAGATAAAATATATAAAAAAGACTTTTTAAAAATCACGCTTATATTAAAATGCACTAAAAAGGAGAAAATAATTTTTTTCCTGGTTCTCCGTAAAATACCGAGAATATTTTTCCCCGAAATTTTAAGCAATAAGTTTAACTGTCTGCTAGAAAATTAGAAGATTAATGATTTGAACCTGCATCTTATAGATTGTGAAGAAAAAGATCTTGTATCACCGATTATCTGCTCGACTGCAGGAACATTGATATTTGCATGGATTTTCAGCGCTGATCTCGCGCAGTTATCGAGGTTGTTACTGTAATACGCAATTACTGCCGCTCCTCGATCGAGTATCGGCTGCCTGGGATTAATACGTATACATATAGTATTACGAGTTGATGCGGATACATTATCTCCCTTAATAACCTATAATACAATAACAAAATTCACAAATTGACTTCCTCCGATATAAAATCACTAAATATTATTCTTTACTGCTTTATTTAATTCACAAAGTGATACGAACGTTTACCGATGCGAAAGTGAAACTATAATCTTCGTAGAAATTGTTCATTTGATGGAAAATCAATATTTCCGGCAGGCTTCCTGTAAATTTATATTTTTTAATTGAATCATGAAATTATTAAGTTCTGGTACTCCAGTATTTGTTTAGCGATTGTTCAGGTTAACCTCTTTTTTAAGAAGTCTCGGAATGCTAATGAACACGGCTATACAGAAACGAAAATAAGCGACAGCGCGAACGGATTAACGAAGAAAATGCTCGTCCCGTTGGCGTGAGGTAGAATTTCCAAAATTACTAGGGCAAAAGCTTGTCAAATTAGTAGACAAAATGCATTAGAACACAGTAATCACCAGAGGTTTATTTCCGAGTAGCAAGCACCACGCGCGATCCCCTAATATGTCCATCCAGTTGAAAATTAGGCGACGCGTACAGAGGTGTTTAACAGTTCGGTACATGCACGGCAAGTTGCCTTTTACATTTACAAGATAAGACGCGAAGGTGATCCACCTTTTAGAGGAGCTTAACATAGTCCCGAAAGTCACGAAGCGTTAAGCTCATCAACCCTAAAGCTTTGTATCTGCGACGGCAGCGAAGGGATTACGGATCAGCTTACTTGGACGAATCTCTTCCTTTCCGTTTCGTCCTAAAATTATATACTTCCCTCTCTACTGGCCTCAATTTTTCTTTCCTCTGTCCGTTCCGACCATTTATTCAAACCTTAAGCTCCGTCCTAGTAAAACTCGTCCTCCATTAGGCTAGTTCTCAATGAAACCTTCAGCGACTAACATGTACGAACGCGTTTATTAGCCCTTCGGACTCGGAGCAATTTTAATTCCGAAATCAAGACGTATCTTTCAACCTAGAAGATCTTTATTCTATGGAATTTTTTTGTGAATTGAACCTGTTCTCTCATAAGAGACATCTGAATTCTTAGCAATTTATAAAATACAGATTTTAATCATTTCAAAGCTGTTTCAAAGGGTTAACATCCGACTGTCAAATTAGGAAACCCTCAAAAAGCAAAGCTAACATACTAAGAAGTTGCAAGAAGCAATTTTTAGTATTTTCTCAAATTTCTAGAACTTATTCGCATCATGTGATCTATTTAAACTTCTCAAAAAAGATCCAAGCGTACAGTCCAATATTTACAAAATTTTCGCCGTTTTAACTGTGTGCAAATATTAATGTCAGTCAATTTATTTTCTTCCTAAATATTTTCAATACTTTGAAAATAATGTAATAGTATTTTCTAATTTTTCCAATGAATTTACTCTTTCAAATTACACCTATTCGTTTTTCTCACATCAAATCCGATGTCTAATCATCAGACGACAGTGTCATCCATATACCATGTGAACGTACGAATAGTCCCGGGACATAATCAAAGGTTTCCGCTCGGAACCTATCGAGCAGTTTCGAATGAAACCGTGAATGCGGCCGGATGAGACTTCATCGGGTGCATCGCGTCTCGATCTTCCCATGAGAATTTTCTCGAGAGTGCAGTGAAAAGAACACGAGTTTCGGTGTGTCCGGACTCTCGTAGAATGTAAGGAGACTGGGGGTTCCTTCCTCGATAGCTCGCTTTCAAACCGTTCTCTTACGTCATACTGAAGCGAACGAATAGGTGACATAGATACATTCGATTCGGCGAGGGACAAATTACTCATGAAAATAACGAGACGGCGTCTCAGGTACGGCCAGCCGGTGCTGCTGGGACGATCGAGCAATAATGCACCTCGTTCCGAGGCTGTTTACGAGGACTATAATACTATACCTAATACTACAACCCCAATCCTCGCAAATGAGAATCAGCTGGGACGTGGCTCGATCCGGGAGATTGTTTGTCGTAAGCTATCCTCGGCTCCGCATAAACCACGCATCTAAATAAACATTTGTGTTTCGTTTGTGAACAATACAAATTCGCGTTTCACCACAGGGAAATAATTCAGAGTTTTCCAATTGCGATAAACGCTTAAACTACCATGGCCGGTAGAATCCGCCGGTATCAAATTTTAAAATTGTGCCCATAATTATGGAAGTTTCGAGATATTTAAAGGAAGAGGATATTAACACTAAATGAATTTCATGTAAAATTTCGATATAACAAGCACTATCGAATAATAATAAATAGCTTGAAATAATGAGATGTAAAATAACTGATAAACTCATTTTCTTTAAATTTTCACTTAGATCACTTTCATAATTATGGGCATATGGGATTATGGGATTGAAAGTTGAATTTCGATTAAAATTGGGTTGCTGAAATTTAAATTTGAATTTAGATTTAATAAATTGGGTAGCCGAGCTTGGGTAGCTAATAAATTGATTGCTTCGTATTTCATCTGTTCAGTGTTCTGATAGACGCATAAAATCTGCGGTCTAATAATTACCGATGTATGTATATTCAACGAACAAATAAATGTTGACATAGTCAAACGTTGGAAAATTTCGTGGATTATTATAGCACCGTGTAAATCTCCGCATTGGAATGTTTATCACCGAAGACATGCTTTACGGCAAAGCCGAAATCTTTAGGAGAGGCATCCTTCATGCAGCCCGGGTAATGAATTGCACACATTCAAATTAAAACCCGACATGCATATAGAGAAATGTAAAGTTACGACGTCGCTAAAGCATGTTTATGTGACTTCCGATACGACTATGCACGTCCAATAACTGTTGACAAATATACAAATTCCTCTATATCGTCGTTGACTGTTGGATTCATGGATTTTACCGTGCCAAAATATATAGCGTGATAAAACGAGTCATTGATCCGCTCAATGGCCGCAATTTCGACGGTCAAGCATCCTAAATTTTGCAACTCTTATGTACTCTCACAAATCGTTACACCGGCATGTGCACCGATCCCGTAATAATGAACCATTTATTACTTGCACGAAGACTAGAAATGAAAACCGGGATAAGTGCTAAAAATACAAAAACAAATTTTGTCACTTATAAACCGTTCTAAGTTCCATCGCCAATAACCTGAAAACCGGGTTATGTGCTGGTTTCAATGCAGACACAATGCCAGCACGCTTTTCACGTATTATTCTTGGGCACTTAACGTGATTTTCTATATAGGAGTTTTCGAATTTTGTTTCCTTCATTTCCTGTTATCCGAATTCGAAAATTTGATGTCCACTCTCAATATACGGAAGGAAGCTTGTAATTTATTGTTCGTTTAACGTGGACATGTAAAATGCATTAAATTAAAAATAGGTTTTTTAAAAATTTTTTTTTGAAAATATTGCATTGTCATCCAGTCCTGAGCTATGTTTAAAATTTCAAGTCTAGCTCATCGGGAAGTTAGTTTAAAATCAATTGCAAAATTTGTACCGAACAGACGAACACAGACAGACAGACAGACAAGAAAGCGAGCTAATAAAAACGTGATAAAAAAAGGGATAATTATATGTTTATGTGAGAAACTGCGATGAGATTACGTCAACGACGATTTACGCGAGTTTAGTCGAAGGTCCACGTAATTTAGCTCCCGATACAGCGAGCTTCCGAAGTTGGAAGCTATCAATACACGCGCGAATTGTCAAGTACGAACGAAAGTTCGAACACGAAAGGGCAATACTGACACGGCAGCATGCTCATATTTGTTTCGGTATATGTATCTGCGTTCCGAAGACACTGTTCGGAAGAAAGCCGGATGTCCTGTGAAACTGACACGACAGTTTCACACTGATACGAAAACAGGTCGATAGCGGCTCAATAACGCTCGATGCAACTGCATTTGCAACATTTTGCGAAAACCGACGAAATTATATTGCCCCGAGCTGACCGAGAAATACGCTAACCGACAGTATATATTGCGCGGCATTGTTTCTCAGTTATTTCGAAATTATTGACAACATAAAAAAATAGCTTTGAACGAGCCACGTGTTGCAACAACCCGTTCCATTCTTATTGTAATTTCCAATACAAACGGAACGCGGTAACAATACAATTGTTGCAATCGTATATTATCGTACACCGACCACTTTCACATCCGCTGTGTAATTTATTGTTATTGTAATTTGCAGTATAGAAAAATGGGAAATAACAATTTTTATCGTCGCTTATCGACACCCCCGGAATCCACCGTTAAATTGTATAATTTATTGCAACTGTGATCTCAAACACAGAGAAACGGTAGAAAACAATTTTCGTTTCGTATCGACACCCTGTGAAATTCACTTTGAAATGTATTTTCGAGAGATAACAGATAAAACAGTAATTTCCGAAGCTAAGTTTATCGAGGATAACGTTCCCCGAACAATTACACTGATTTGTAACCGGAGCGGAGGTGTCACGTTTATTTGGCTGGTTGTGCATATATAAACAAAGATTTTATCGATTTCAGAACACTGATGAGTTTCTACCTTTTTTTATTGGTTTCGTTCCCGTGTGTGTAATCGGACAAGTGGAGCGGTTTTATGGAAACATCAAACGCCATCGACCACGTTCAATTGTCGCCTAACCGCTGCGCTGTTATGCGATTGATTAAAAATGCCGAGAGCAGCTTCCATCGCAGGTAAAAGTAATTGGCCAATTTATCGTCGAGTTCAATCGTTTATTTGAAAATTATTTGGTTTGCTTTTTATTTGGTGTACTTTTTATATCTAGAAAGATTTAGATGCAATTATTCCGCGACAACGTTTGCATATTCGAATCAAAATTTGTCTTTAGTTAGAATTCTGTTTGTTGAGTCGAGAAGATGATCATCCGATGAAGGCAGAGAAATTGGGAACTTACGCTAGATCGCCAGAGTACTTAGAGAACGAAAGAATCTCACGCGACTCGTAAAATGGGCAAAATTACCCAGCAGAACCATTTCGAGAAAGGGGAAGGCTTGCTTTATGATCCTGGAACGGTATACATTATCTCTTGACATCGATCTTTAGCCGCAACTATGTCGGAAACTTCGTTTGAAACTTTAAACGCGTTTTTCTCGAACCCAACTTTTCCAAAACGATCAAACGTGAAAACTCGGAAAGTAATTTTCTGAAACTTATTCATTTCGAACAAGGATCATTCCTGCAGAGATTGATTGTAACAGCTGTACTCGATATTGTAGAATAATCTTTTATTTACACTGCATTTTTCGACTATGCAAGGATAATTTATATGCATTCAGAAAAGTTAATTTCTCCCCCAAGCGCTAGAACTTTCTCAATTCCTCATGCTCCTTTTTAGAAAGAGGAGTATAATCTCCGCGTAAACTATCTAACTTTGAGAAAATATTTCTTATTTTTTCCGGTGGCCGAGATGAATGCTGCACTAACAAGTATTTCGCTGAAAATAGCTGCTGCCCGACAAAGAATAAGAGCAATTAAGTCGGTAGATGAAATCAATTTTTAGTTTGTTCCTGCTCCCCACAATGAATGCAGGACATGTTTATTTTGCATAAAGATCCGCAGTCTAGTTATTATATTCTTTTCAATCTATTAAACGTATTAAAAAAGAAAGACAGGGAATTTTTATTTTGCATAAAGATTTGTTAATTTCGATAAAAAATCGCAAGCAGTGATTGCAGAAAGCAGTGTACATATGTATGTACATTTCGTTAATTGCGTTATTATTTGGATAACCATGAACGGTGAGGAGAATCGAGCGAAGCCAACGCGAGTCGGTGAAGGAAAAAGGATTAAGTACATTCCCGTCTAAATGGACGTATGTATGCTAAGCACACACAGGGAGAAGCTCCGCGTGGGTGTATTTAAATGGCTGGCATTATAGCGGCCGAATTACAGCGACGCGACGCGCGACGGTCAGCTCTGGTCAGAAGGATTTTTGAAGGGAGATTACTATTCATCTGGCCGGACGATAACATTTATCCTGGAGAATATTCGCCTAAATGGGGCTGGCCAATGTCCGCCTCGTTCCTCGATCCTCTCGGAACTGGGACACCGCGCACCGCACCGGAGAGAAAAATGGTTAACGAGAAACTCTGTACTCCGAACGAAGACGGTCCTTCCTTTCATCTATCGCCTATCGTATTTCTATTCGTGCGAACCGTTTCGCGATTTATTGCCTCCTCCGTCGCTGTAATTTACATCGTTTACACATATATTTTACACTTGACGGGAGGAAAGCGTGTACAGGGCGATTCATGGATGTCTAAGAGGTCAGAAGTGTTCTTTTTCGGTGAAGTTGGAAGAAAATGTCAGAGCGGTGGAAGATAAATGCTGCGATGCAGACTGCACGTTTACG
>CM052313.1:5573231-5613002 GCA_028455605.1 Lasioglossum malachurum | reverse complement strand
TACACTCCGCCGTGCAGTATGAAAATCGGGCACGAATTTATGCAATCATCTAGTATATTACATCGCTCTATATTTCGAGTAAAACACGTCCGAGAGTAATGCTCGAGTAAGAGATTTCTTTTACGTTAAACTTCAAAGCTGTCTGCATTCCTTTGATTAATGCTACCGACTTAAACTACACTGGCGTGCATACAGATTTTAATATCGTGAAGTTATGTCTTGTTACGTCAAAAGAATTCGTGTTGCTCGCAGGCACGATGGACTTTAAATATTTATTGAGCTGTCCGATGAAAATCCTTTGCTAACAAATATTATCTTAATTTTTAATCGATTGTGCTTTTGACAGAAATTGTAAAACGGATGTTTGTACGGGAACCACTTCAAGCTTGATGTATAATTTATCTGATGCGCTGGAATGGAGAATAACCAACGATAATTTAGTATGCATTACGCGTTTGTGTATTTTAACGTTGGAATTTTATAAACGCGTGTACTTGCAATTTTCCTCGGAAAAGTTTACAAATTCAAGCAACTTCCTTTCGTTTTAATCACCGAAACTGTTCCACCTGAAAACTTCAAGATGGCTGATCTCAGCTCGCTGTTTCATAAACTTCCGACAAAGAAGTATACGTTCGGGAGAACTTTAATTGGCCGCGATCGAAGAAGGAAAAAGAATGTAGGGTGTACTATTCCACTCCGTCTACAAGTTCCATGAGTATCAGCACGTCTATAAAGCACGAATACTCTGCGGTGCACGTTATTACTCCTTCTGAACTGGGGCTCGGGTTCTCTTTGACTTTGTTAGCAAAAAATCAGAGTGTTACCGATATCTCTATAATATGTACATATATAAATGTATAATAAGTTATACGATTACGAGACAAACCAAAAATATTTTGCAACATCCACTGGCTGATCCTTATAGAGTTTCTCATTATTATACAGTGGGTGTAACAATTATTCGTATGCCCTTTAAAACAGAATCACTTTTTTATAATTGTACCAAACGACCTGATTTTTTATAATCAATTAGGAGCATTGGTTTACGAAATGGTATGCAAAAAAGATTTCCCAAAAATTATAATTTGCAAGGTTACACGCAAAAGTAAAAAAGGCATTTTTTTAAACTTCAGAATATAAGTTCTGTAACATTTTGTTCTATGATCTTTTGCAATTTTTCTTTTTCAACTAATTTTATGCATTTACAATAAAAATGAGTGGATCAAATACTCCTAAATCACCAATATAAAAATGTACAACAAAATATCTTTAGTATAGCTTGGACTACACGGCATTGTAGTTGTCTGAAAAAGAATTCGGTTGACTTCCTTTGAGTAGAGATTGCGCGGTCGATGGCACCCGTGGAAGATTGAAAATTTGTTGTACAACTGTAACGGAACTTGTCGGGAACAATCGGTGTAATACATGGTTTAGAACGATACCTCAGAGATGCTCTGGCGAAGAATGGATCGCAGGCGAGCAAACCGGAACCGTTGAAGTAATAACCGCCTCTTGGAAGCACGAGAGCACCGAAGATCGCCACACTTGCTATCCACGTGGTTGAAATCACGGCCACGCAACCCTGCCGCATGTAATACTGCGTCACATACACAGAAAACAATCATTCCTCTGCTGTTTTATCCGGAAATCGGCATGTGCACATTAAACATAAATGGTAAAAGTAAGTTAATGTAATTTCGTTTATCGGATGACCTAATACTTCATAATAGCTTTAACATTATAATTGACGCACTCATGGAAGGTTACAGTGGCGTGAAGCGTGCATATCAACGCAACGCGAATTACAACTCGCGTGTCACTGCTAAATGCCACGCGTTCGAACAAATGGACAATTTATTATACATTCAGAACATAATCGAATGTTCGATGGACGCGAGCGACGAGAAAGTCAATTAAGAGAAAATTAATAAACGAGTGCGTGGAACGATGCACCATTGATTCAATGGTGGTATCGAATTAATGCAAAACCGATATCGTTTTAGAGATGGTATACATACAGTGTCGATATAAAACCGCCGCAAAACCGATGTAGACCATAACCGGTATAACACAGGCTGTAAAATCATAACCGGAACCGATACAAACGGGAACCTTTTTCATTCGTAATTGTTATAACGCCGTTTCGATTCTTACGGCTATTTCGGGAACCGGAAACGACGTCGTAACCGTTTTCAGCCCCGGTTGCTATGTATGAATTAATTTTATGGTGAAAAGTTTCGACAGCGTGCCCCGGTTCCTGCGACAAACGATTGTAAAGAGAGAGACTTGTGTTTTCTGAACGAATTCACGAATGTATTTTCTGAACAAATTCTGATACTGTACAAGACGTTTAAGCTGCGATAATTTCGTTAAGGAAAATAGTAGAACAATAATCCTGGGCGAATTTCCAAGCTTGAAGGCTCTACTTTCGCAATTCATGGACAATCCACTGTAGACTGTTTCACGTTATGTTAAACTTCTTTTCTCTTCGTTCCTCCCCGTATCTCTTTACTCCTCCACTCGTGGCTTGTCTGTTATTTAATTTTGTTTTACCACTTCGTATTTCGTTCTATTTATCCTCGGTGCGGAATTTGCGGTTCTCGAGAGGGCTGACTTTTCTACTTCTTTGTTCCTGGACCACTCTTCACTTGGTCGTGAGTGGCTCAGTTTAGGGGTTGGAAAGTGGCTCAGTTTTTTCCTGGCCTTTCTCCACCATTTTATTTTATTTCATTCTATTTGCTGTCGCTTATTTATTTCTATTTAGATTGCCATACAAAAGGGAAACGTTGTGTCAATATAAGAATGGAACATCTTTGATTTGTATCGATCGGGGATGTATCAGGCGTGCAAAAGTTCGTGCCCGATTCCTTGTTACATTTTAATACGAAATCGAGCATGAACTCCTTCGCACCGATCTAATATTATGTCATAAAATATAAATCAAAGATAATTTCTACTAGGTAGTCACGCGATAACTCGACTGATAACGCCCACCTAATTGTTTCTAAGGGTGAAACATCTTCCTTTGAGTAAGCTCTCCTTACAGGACTAGATGGTGCTCATGTTCAGTCAGCCCGTTAATTGCTACGTCGCCTCGCGAGGTTTACGACATGTCAATTGCTATTCAGTTGGTAGTCCAAACGCCATATTGCATGCATTTGTCAAATAACATAGGCATTGTACACTGTAGTCTGTACCATAGTAACACAATGTAACTTCTAAACCCTCCTTGACATTTCAGAGTTCTCTGCTTGCAAGCTAATTTGAGGTAATAGCCGCTTCTACTAATTTAGCTTTTAGCTCTTTGGGGATGAATATCAGCATACTGGCAACATCTCAAGTCCATGTATTCAACTCCCAGAGTACTAAATGTTCTTTAGACTTAGAAGGGTGCACAAGGATAAGTTTTGTCTTTCGAATTTCGATTTCATGAACAGTGTGCTACCGCAAGTTCGCTGAATCTTTGAAGGGTTGGTTAGTTCGGTAACCAACGCATTCAGCAAATTGATAAATTAGATTATACGAGGATCTAATCGCCAGTAATTGTACGGCTGTCAGAAACATCCGTTTTCGAGGGGTCGGACGCAAACCTTGACACCGGAATAGAAACGTTCGTCTATCGCGTTTCCTTCCTGAATCGCAGAGAGCGACGAAAGCTGAATGACCATTCGAAACGTTCGAAGTTCCACGTCTTACTGTGCCACGCCATGGGAATCGGAACGGGGAGGCCGATCAGCCCCTTAACTGCGGAAATCGTCCATAGACGTCAGAACGCTCGCAGTCGTTTCCACATTTGGCTGACTGCGAAGATAGAGCGAACGTTGCTTCCATCTTCAGGTTTATCTTCGTCCCCTCAAATTCCTACGGGTTCCCATCAGCCAGACCAACCTGGATTTCTTCTCCGTTCATCTTTCTCTGCTTCAACGCATTTTGCAACTAGACAGCGGATTTTATGCATGCATGACGAAAATCGGCAGGTGTAATTTACAGCAACCGAAACGTTAGAAGAATTTAGAAACACTACATGTTACATTATATTCTCGACCTGTCGAACATATAAGAAAGGAAATGAATTCGAATTCCCTCCAGCTTGTTGCAATTTAGGTAGAAACTTTATATTTTGCATAAAGTTCGTCTCTCCTCGAGTTTCATTATACTCATTCATTTCGATTCGGAGAAACTTCTACGCATTTCTTCATTCGAATTAATTCAAGTAACAACGAAATTTCTATTTGGCACGTCCGTCCCTCGATGTGTAACAATTTGACTGGAGCGTCGACGCGAAGATTGAACAAATCCGAGAGTAAGTTAGCGATCTATTATTTTCGGTTGTACGCCGCGAGAGGAGCAAACGGAGACCTGTGCTGTGGTGCGCCGAGAACGTCTACGAGTATGTTTACCCGGTATTTGCATAATTTCCGGCGAGTACGGCTAATTGTTAATTCAATTAACGGCTTCGTGTTTTCGCCTTTAGCGTGCTTTCTCTGGCGTATCTCGAAATCGTACGCCGCTTTTCCAGCCACTATCCCTGCACGTCTTGCGCTCGAACTAACTTCGTGTTTCTCTATTCTCTGCCATGTCTCGCTCGCACACTCCCGACTGTTCTCGGACAACTCGTCTGACAGCTAAGAGTGGGGGGCAATTGTCTAATTGGCCCACCTGCCGAACTTCCAAACGCTTGTTCGCACCCACACCTCACTCACGGGTACACACGCGCGCGCGCGCATGCATACACTCAACGTTTGCATCTCGCCGCGAATCGGGTCACAGACCCGGCGCGGCGCGTCGCGACACTATCGACGTCGCGTTTTTCGAGCAACACTCCCGTTCGATTCCGCATTAACTGTCGGAAAATGAGCGGTTCCCGTCGCCGCACAATTACCGATGCCAATTAGCATTTAGACCTCGCCAATTAGGTATCTCTTTTTCTCTATTCGTTAATTATTTCTTTCAGGACGCCTCCTTTTCGATTTCAAACAGATCCTACGTCAATCGAGGAGAAAGCAACGAAGTTTCAACTTTGAAGACGTCTCCTGCTTTTACTCTATGATCGCCGTAATTTTTGAAAAATGATCGAAGTAATACTTGAAGTGAAGGTCTACAGACTTCAATCTGATGAAAGGCGTCTGATCGTGATGTCTCTTAATCAATTTTGAAAACGAAACATGTGGGAGAGATGACGAAATCATTTTCGTATCGTTTCCAAAATCTAAACGATAATATAAACAATATTAAACTACGTCGTCTTGTTCAGAAGGGTACGTTGAATACATTAAATGGATTCTAGTTTATAATAAATTCTTCTATTGTGAAAATAATTGACGGTACCCGAGCGAAAATGTATGCACAGCGCGCATCCATGAAAATTTATTCATGGAGTTCTCTTCAGATTGCAACAAAAATGAATAAAATTCGTGGGTAAAATTAATTTGTAAAATATACTCGCCATTTGTTCGAATGTGTCTATAGTAAAATACTCGATTTGAAATTTCTGACATACCTTTTTAGATGCGTGCTTATGGTAATGGTGAGGATGCAGCATACAAACGTAACGATCAATTGCCATGCAGACAAGAATAACGGCACTTTGTTGAGTCAAGGCTCCTCTAAGGAGTGCCTGAAACAAAACAGTTGACAAATGTTTAAAAATCTTTCCAAAATAAAATTTTGATCTTCTAAATTTTATAAGGCATTTCACATTTACATGTTTTTTGCTTGGTAGGTTTAGTCTTAAAGCGGTAGTCTTGTTTGCAGGAGTGTAAGGGTGCGGGATTCACCTTCTCATTTCTCGATAAGACAAACACGGGGTTTTTCAGTAGTCGGAGGATCTAGATAAAAGATCGATCTAGCACGCTATCTCCCGTAAAAATACTATTTTTTCGTTTACGAGGCGTAGGGTAAACTGTACTATTGCTGGCACTGCAGTAGTTATTGGCACTTTTGATTTAAACGGCAAATAATAAAAATTCCTGGTGTAGAAAATCATTTTATATTGCTTCTTATTTATATTTCAAAGCAGCGTTGCTTTAAGAACGCTGGTACATGCAGTAAGACCGACGGATGACCACAGTGCAGGCTAAATAGTGTTTTATTAAAATTTTCGTTACGAGTAACGCTCGCAACCTTCTCGTAAACGAAAAAGTAGGACTTTTGAGGAAGATAGCGCCCTTGATCGATCTTTTATCTAGCGTTTTTGACTACCGAAAAACCCCGTGTCTTTATTATCGAGAAATGAGAAGGCGACCCCCGCACCCTTGCAATCCTGGAAAAAGGAATCTACTGCCTTGAAAGCGACGGGACGCAACTTCAATGCAGATTCAGTACATTTTCCACGTCGCCCGCGAGTGGCTGTTTTATCTCCGGTATCGAAAGTGCTATAAAAGGGTGTAACATGGTCGAGAGTAGAGTATCTTTCGTTTCTCGAGAGGAGAGGAGTGAAGTGGCAAGTCCGAAATCAAACGCGGTTTCCGCCAAAGGCGACAACATGATTTTCGATAAATCCGCGTCGCTCGTATATTAGAAATAGCGACCGCGAAAAAAGAAGTGCGAGCTAAGAAAGGTTCGAGGATAGTATACGTTTAAGATGGTCGCCATGGTAACCGTTGGCGTATAGCCAGGAAAAAGCCCTGATAATCTAGAGAGGCCAGGATCGACCTGACCTCATTTCAAACGATCCTTGAGACAGTCACGAAAGACTTTAACCGAGGATTTTCGACGCAAACGAACTTACTGTATCATGTTACGACGTAATTTATAATTCTCGGACCTCTCGCCGGCCATTTTGTCGGACAGTGAAACTGACGGTAACCATCTAAGTCAAGACAGGAATATCTAGCTCTGTTAACACGTTCTCATTTCTTTTACAATCGAAGATTAAGGGTTGAGGATTTTTCGATAAATTGTTCGTAATCGACAGCAATTTCATCTGTAATTCAACAAATTTTTCGTCGAAGAACTCGTTAATTTAACAGGCTTCCGGTAGGTGAACGCTATGTACGTGACTTCGATATATTCATTTTTACGATCCGGTTTTCTCAATAAATAGTCTGTCTGTCTCGAGTAGAATAAAAACTGGATTACGGTTTATGAAATCTCTCTGACGAGGTTTTCCGCAAAAATATTCCAAATATGTGCGTCGGAGAACTAAATCATACACAGGGCTTTCAATATGTTTTTAATTACTGCTCTGTATTCTGGAGTATGAAACATAAATGTCGAAAGACACGTATCAAAATTGATGGAAACATCGATCGCGAATTATTTGTTTTTAATCGAGATTGAAAAATTGGTTTCATGCATGGATTTTCGGGATGGCGGAGGATCGGTTAAATTCTCGTCCGTCTCCAAATATTTTATAAAATAATCGAAACAAACAATCGAATAATATTAAAGAAATGTTCATTAAATGCAACATTGTTTGTTCCTTGTAATTCTTACACATTCGTCCCGGCAACATGTAATTTTGTAATATGCTAAAATTAATTCTGGTTCGCGAAGGCTTAATGAAAAATGCACGGAAGGAATCGGAGGTTTTTTTTTGTTTAACCTCCGCGCGAAAGTTCTCTTGATATTCGCGTGATCTATGGTGTGGATAGGCGTGCGTGGCACGCAAGTTATCCCGGAGGCAGATTCATTGTCATTAGCAGAGACGGCTCGTCAGTTTGGCTTAAACAGAGATCGAACGGCTCCCGCGAGAATCACTCATTACAAAATCGAGTATACGGCCCCGGTGCATTCTACCGTATACCAGGCTGTTATCAACAACACCTCGAAATACATACAACTCACGGCATTAACGATTAAGTCTACCGGAAAGTTCTGGCCACAGTCGATAGCAGCGGGTATTAAAGCTTCGCGCACACCATATTGTGTCAGACAGGTGCAGCCAGACGAGAAAAAGAACTTCACCTAGTACGCTGATTTGTGTAATGGCTTTATTTTTTCGAGCTTCGCAGAAAGGGGTAAAAAATTACGGTATTGATCTACAGCGAGCTGTTCGTTCGTTCATATAATTTTGACTGGGAAATATCCAGTCAGACTGGGGACGACATTGATGCGTTTATTTGTTTGATTCAATATTGTTTCGTGGTACTTGTCTTGTTTTAACATTCGTTTATATCGATTTAAAATTTATCCGAGAATTTTCCGTCTACTATATTCGCCTGCAATCATTTTGAATAACAGCGTAAACTGGCATTGCAGTAGTTATTGGCACGATCGATTTAAACGACAAATATTAAGAATTCCTGGTACAGAAAATCGTTTTTAATTGCTTTTTATTTATATTTCGAAGCAACGTTGTAAGTTTCCATAACAGAGTTTCACATATAACTGTTAGCAAATGTGCCAATGACTGTGCTATTTGCCTTACGATTGTTATTTACTGAATATATTTTTATATAAAATTCATTATATTACTCCTTTAGTTATCGCTGTAAAAGTCATTACATCGATTGCGGGAAAAAAATGTGACATAAAGTAGGAATTTTTAAATGAAATTGTAAAACCAGTCATTTTGACTGGTCTGCTGGTTCCAGTGTTAATCGATTCTGTTTTCATTTTAATCGACAAATATGCGAGCGGTCTTACCTGAATTTGGCAGACGACTTCCCCATAGGGCCAGCAACCGTAAACAGCTGGCAGGAAACCGAACGGAGTAACCAGGAGTCCAATGGCCAAGTCATTGCTTGCCAGACTTGTCAGCAAATATCTCGGCTGCAATCAATGTGAAGAGAACCTGTTGATCATTTACATAACATTGGTGGCATGTTATTTGTCTTGCGAAACGAATTTGGGATCGGACTTCCTGAATAAAAATCATCTCGTGGCTTAATAACCGAGTAGGTACAGAAAGCCTCGGTCGGACGTTCTGTTAATTTGCCAACTAACATTTCAATAAGACCTCTTTCACTCTTCTTGTAACTTTCGTGCCAAAATATTTCAATTACCTCGCTCCACGAATTAAATTACAGAACCTTCTATACAGGGTGTCTCAAAATTCCTTCAACATTCGGGAATGGGAGGTTCCTGAGATCATTTGAAGCAACATTTTCGTTTACAAGAATGACGTCCGCGGCTCTATTAAGGAGTTATTAACGAAATAACACGGACCAATCGGGCGCGATCTAGCCCGGCGCGCCAACTTGGCCGACTGATTGGTCCGTGATTTTCGTTAAAATTTTTGCAAAGGAAAATGTTGCTTCAAATGATTTCGGGACCTCCCATTTCCGGATGTCGAAGGAATTTTGAGACACCCTGTATATCAATTTAGATTATTGACAATTCTAACTTAATGTTGGTCAACTTGCTGAAAACTGGCAAGGTACGAAATACGTGTGCAATGTAACACCAAATCAAATATCCAAACAGTTTAATGTTTTTAAAACTTCTACAATCACAAAAAAGATTTTTCAAATCGAAGAATTTTTTTTCTAAGACGCGGCTTCTTTAAGATTCTTATCGCTTCGTCACGCATTGTGCTATAAATAACACAGCTTCGCGTAAAAGTATGGAGCTTTTGATAAAGCGGTGGGAAACCGCGGCAAATTGACGGGTAAAACGAGCGAGGGGCTTTAAAAGTGCGAAAGGGGTGTGAGGTGCGGAGTGTGGGAAGCAAATATAATAAAATGAAATAGCTGACGAAGAAAACGAAAGGAAGAGACCGCGCAGGAAACCTTGGGGAAAGTGGTAAAGCCATAAAGAGTGAAAGTATAGGGGTTGCCGAGGGGTTGGTCGATAAACGTACACCGAAGTTTTCGAGGCTCACACGAGATCTTCGGGGGAAAGAAGCATGAAAAAAGGGGGAAGTATACGGGAAGTCACGGGGTGGAAAAAACCTCGGGAAACGCGGAGAAACTACGAGGACATCGCTGATAGGGGTTAGAGGATGCTCGATCGCCAAATGTTTACCGTGGGGAGAGTAAAGAAAGAGTGAAATCGAAAATTCGATCATGGGGGCGACGAAGACGTGGCTGCTGCGCAGTGGCTATCACCCCGTAATTGCTATGACGTGTCACAAATAATTTTCCATCCTCAAATTACAAATTGCAATGATGCAAATGAAATTCTTTATTTTATTTGAACACTGGTCACGCCAGCATCACTCCACGCCAGCTATTCTTTATTTTATTAGATTCATGAATTATTCCAAATGTCTTAGGAATGGGATCAAGTTCGATATGCACTCACTAATCCGAGTCAATTTCAATAACCAAAAAAATAATTATTAGAAAAATCAGAGAATTTCCGGTACGATATTCATAAAAGTTTCGAATCTGTTCGACCAAGATTCGAATATACTTGCAAGTATTATTTCTTTACCAAAGTACTTGTAAAAGCTTCGAAACTGTCTGGTATAGGTTCGAGTATACTTAGGACTACTATTTCTGTTTTTCGAAGTACTTATAGAGAGTTCGAATTCAATCAAAGTTCGAACCTGTTTGCGAGCTACTTGGTCCCATCCCTAGTCTTAGGCGCATTGTTGAAAATATTCTGAAATCGTGAGAAATGATCTATATATTCATTCTGTCTCGCAAATGACCGACGAAGTCGGCAACAAAGTTCAAATGATTAAATTTAATGGCGGCTACTATTACCACCAGTACAGTTTCGAAATTTCGAGCTCTGGCGAATCTGTCTAATTTATTTTCCGCGGTTTTTCGCCTACTAATGCAATGCATAAATTTCCGGATATACCATAATCTACGGCACGCTCAACAAGTTGGCTGACCTGCTGTAAATAAACGCACGTAATGACTATTTAAGTGGAACAGCGTTGGATTAGTCGGACAGAACAAATAGCTGGGGCTGCTACACCTATCGCGTGCTTAACACGCTCATGTTTTCTTTATTCGTGGGGACGCGATTCGTTCAATCGACTGCAGTCCTGTTTTTACAGAGGGTGTTCCACCAGATTTCAGATGGTCTACAATGTTGACTCGATAGCAGAGAATGTGGACTCTAGATCTACCGTTGTTAATACAGCCTGTCGAATATATTAGGTGTGCAAATAATTTCTTTCCCCTTTCTTTCCAAATTCATTTATTACATTCTAAGGAATAAAATCTTGTCTGGTGATTCCCAATCTTTCTGCCAATTCTTCGTGCGTCTGGGTAGGATTTTCGCAATTCCTCCAACTCACCGTCATCGAACTTTCACGACGCACCTGAACGATCGTCGTCTTTCAAAAATAAAAATTTCCGGCTTTAAATCTTTCGTACCACATTTTCCATGTTCTTTAAGATACAGCGTTCTCTCTCAGTGCCGCAGAAACCATTTCAGTAGCTTCAACAGTGGATTTCCTAAGCTGGAACGCAAATGGTGCTTCTCGCACACCATATTGCTTAGGACGCTTAGGATGCTTAGTTGCATAGGACTGGAAACTCTTGGAGCGCTCATCACGACTCTTTTTAAAACTAAAAGAACGCTCTTTCAGATGGCACCACAATCGGGAAGTAATTCGAATTCAGTCAGAAGTTACGATCGTGGAAAAAAAAGGGAAGGAACTTATTTGCATACCTAATAATCGATGAAATATCTCAATATTTGGAGTAAATCATTTACTCAAAATCAAATTGTTCCAAGAGGAAGTCACATTCGAACTAACCCAACAAAGATAAGATTAAATATCTAAGTGAGGAAATTAATAATTAAACTCATTCGAATTATAATACATTTGGACTAACCCAACAAAAATAAGATTTAACATCTGAAAAGACGAACTGATTGCCGAAGCTAATTTTGTTCTTCGATAAGAAGAGATTGTTAACTTTGTTTCATGGATAGTCCGCGACGGTTTCTATCGCGAATCAGTCACAACGTGTGCACGTGTTTTAATAGATATTCGTAGACGGGACAAACCCGACATACGAGTGTGCCACTTCCCCGGATAAAATTGTGTTTTGGAAATGACGTTCACCGCCTGTACTTGAAATCCCGTCCAGTGGGTTTTGATATGTGCTCGTCGATTTCCATGAGTGGACAGGTTTAATATCGTACAACCTGACGCGTGTGCTTTTTCGCTAGTTGCTAATGGTGAAGTCTTAAATGATCCGAAATGGATAACAACGCACAGTCATTCTACGTATAAAAGTATAAACGCGATTCTCAGATCGTGTTACAATTTATTGCAAAACGTATTGTTGCTTCAACACATTGATACGTTGACTGTTCCAACAATTTTCTACGTCACGAAACATGTTTTAAGAAAAAAATTTCTGCGATGCATTTGTTAACCCCTTGCCCTACGATTTATTTTACGGTTTTAGTAATTAGAACCTTTTTCGTAGTTCGCGATTTCCTAAAAAAGAAGAAAATTGATATCTATCTATGCCTACATGTTCTGCAATAACTACACGTTAACAAAACCAAAATAGAATTTCATCTCGGTTTAAAGGAAATTAATAACATACATATTTATTAGACACTGTGTTCTGAATCTTCATCACGAGTCTGACACGATATTGTAAGGCAAGGGGTTAAGGGTTGAAACCAGAAACTTTACTTTCAAAGAGAGGGCTTGTTTTCTACTAGGAAATTTTTGTCCTGGGTCAGAGGTTTCGAGCCTCTTGCAAGCACCAATTCCTTGCAGAGATCTTCACAGATCCTATTTCCCCGGCTCTCAGCAATCGGGTAATAGTTCAAATATCTCACGAAAAACCCCTAAAAGTTCAACAACCCCTAACTGACCTATGCAGATTCATCGATCTCGTTGAGAACCCCTGATCTACCTCAACCATTCAGAACGCTGCTGTGTAAAGCCGCAGGGTGGTCATAGTTTCGATTACATCCGTAAATATGCATCCTGAATGGTAAATCTACCGACCGTCCTCCAACGATGGACGGATCCTGCTGACCGATCTGCCACATGCACACTCATAGATTGATAGATTGTTACGCATCTGGTACACCTGATACAACCCGTACGCTTTTTTCAGTTGTTTACAATTTTAAAACGATACTCTTTCCTCTGCCTCAAACGCGAAATCTGACGCAACAGTGAAGAGACGATGCTTTTATATTTATCGGTCCCTCGGAGGTACCGCTAAAAATCACTATACCACACTCCAAAATGTTTTCAGTTAGGAGCAAAACTGATCACTCACTCTTTGAATCAGAATAACTTTTTTATGAATGCATCAAACGACTTCAATTTATAAATATATATATATATATATGATAAATAATGTACAGTAAATAAATATGTTGGAAAAATGCATTTGGTCGGAATTGTGAAAAACAATAGAAAAATTGATTTTTCAGCTGGGCCAATAACGAAAATTTAAACGATGTGTTTGGTCAACTTGTATAAATTATATACGCTCCGAAAATTTCATTGAAATTGGTTAATTGGTTCACGAGTTATAAACGATCAAAAGTGGTAAAAATAGAAATTTTACAAGATTTTCGGCCTTTTTACCACTTTTGATTGTTCATAACTCGTAAACCAATTAACCAATTTCAATGAAATTTTCGGAGTGTATATAATTTATACGAGTAAATAAAATTATGCTTGTAAATTATAATGTTTGGAAAATCTTTTCTGCACATCATTTCATAAACCAATACTTCTAATTGATTATAAAAAGTCAGGTCGTTTGGTACAATTATAAAAAAGTAATTCTATTTTAAAGGGCGTACGAACGCTTTTATGGGCCACTGTATATAATGTGTCTTGACAAAAGGTTTGCGACTAACCTGTGCATGGATATATTTGCTGTATCGTCGGCTGTTAATGACGCAGATCACCAACAGGTTCGCGCAAAGGATGCCGAGGCTCAGCGAAAGAATTAACGTCGCCCGGAGCAATTCGCCTAATCCCGGCGCGGTCCAAGCGGCCTCGGATGTGTCCCTTCGCCAGCAGCTGCTGTTGCTCAGTGCAGGTGCAAGCATAATCGTCTGCCTGTGCTCCATTTTCCCTTTGACTGTCGTTTCTAATATTTAAAATTACTTTCGATCTCCAAGCCCAGACGAGACGCTGCTGTCTCGTGCGAGGCTGGTCTGGCGCATCTGTTCTTCGATAGATTTTCATCCCTGCTATACCATCGGTCTTGCGAGGCTCGCTTTTTCGTCATTGGTTACGATCGCCACGGTCCTCTTCATTGTCGCAAACAAGCGGCGAGAGGCTGCGTACTATTTTTTTTTCGATCACTTTTGCGAAAAACGCTCAAGGATTCCTCGTTTCCGCGCGATCCGCGCGCTCCGCTTGCCGATTTTCGCTATGATGCTGCCCAGTTAACTGGCACATGACGTCAAGGCACGACTTGTTATGTTTCAGTGGAGATATCTGTAACACAAAATCGATTTGCGATTGTTGAGAATTGTTGCAAAATCGAATACAACGGTCGGCTGCTCTTTATTTTACCGGACTCAAAATTTGTGCCTTTCTCCGATCGAGTTTCGCAGATCGCAGATCGAAGTTTCGATCCTGTAGGATCAATGGTTCAGGAGTTATGCTTGCTTAAAGTTGTGCATTTTTCAGTGTTTTAGTTGCGCGCGCCGCTTACCGAGCAGAGCCGCTAGGTGGCAGTTAGTTGGTAATTAGGTCGTGGGGAGGGGCGGCATGGTAAGCGGCTCGCGGTCGTCACTACAAACCAATATGGCGGCGCTCTTACCTGTCAAAAACACTGCAGATTGCTCAACTTTAAGCAAGCATAACTCCTGAACCATTGATCCTACAGGAGCAAAACTTTGATCTGATGCCGCCCCGGGTACGAATCTACTGGATTACATACAAAATACATCATAATTTATAGGAGAAAGGCACAAATTTTGCCTTTTACCCCAACAGTCGGACTACCGGACCCGCTAAAATCAGCTGATGTCTACTACTGATATTTATATTGAAATCATAAAAACGTTGTCTATATTACAATCTTTCATTATAATTATCTTAAAAAGAAATATATTTCACAATTCCTTTTCTCGTTACATACATATATGTTTCATGCAGACTTTTGAAACGAATGTGTTGCTAAATTTCGACATCAAACGTATTAAAATGTTGAATTTTTTCACGGAACTCATTTCGAAATTTATAATAATTACACGTGCTATGGAACGGCGTCAAATTACAAGGTAGATGGTAAGTCAGGTTATTTGAACGGATGTACAAAGTACCGTGCAACTGCTGCTGCAACAAGGAATTAAATGAGCTCCATGTTCAACAGCTACAACTGTATGTGTCGTACGAATATGGTACATGCTTGGAGTATATTTATTGCAAATATCAGTTTAAAGAACACTGCAAATGCCAGAGTTTCCGTTATTATGCCAGAAACATTTCATAACTGAAGTATTAACAGAAAGTAAAAATTGTATGAAGTACAGAAATGAAGTAGAGAGACACGAAGACATGAACTTAAATATTGTTACATTCTATTTGACATATTAAAATGATCAAAAACAAAAAAAAGAGTACAGTTTGCTTCGACTTGGAAAATTGTTCTTCCGAGTAAAGATCCAATTAGAAGTCGGTCTGATAATTATAATGACGGACACTTGATTTGTTTGAATAACTTTTTCCAGGTGTAGTGCTATTGGGAATGTCTGGACGATAAATTTCCAATGTTGAATCGTTTCGAAAGAAGATGTGAAAATTGAGAATTCCGAACCGGTTACAATACTCAGTATACCCGGACGAAGAAAAATCGATGGCAAGGGTTGAATAACGAGGACGTACATACGTAGTTAACGAGCGGGAACGAATCTTGGCGGTCGTAGGTTTCGTTATAATTAAAAGGGGGCCGTTCTTCCACGACTCGCCCTCCGGACATTCATTTTGTTTCATTTCACTTTTCTAAAATTTTCTCTTCAGCCCCGCGATAATGCTTTTAGAAACATTTTAAAAGCGTCGGAGAAAAGAGGGATGAAAGGGAGCCTCTTTCTTCGACGATTTACATATTTTGTCCAGTTCTCTCTTATTCCATCGTTAATGCACATATACGTGTAATTTATTCATGGAATAAACTGATAATCGCCTTTCCAACGTTAATTCTCTCATTATGCGTAAAAGAACGTGTAATATTCTTTTTGCTGAATGAACCGAGGATATTATATCCAGCAGAGACTCTTCTGCCAGAGTAGCAGCATTAACTCTCCTATTGTGTTCACCTGATTGCATTTGTATCCGGCTTCTATGTAATTATAGTCGAAGCGAAAGGTTAATTGGAAAATTCATTAATCTGTAATTGCGTCGCGACGCACGGGGGAAAAATTTGTATAAAATTTGTTTGGAAGCTTATGTCCAGCGATTAATGGTAAATTTAATGTCAAAGGAAAACCGTGCGAGAATTTATGTTATTCTGTTGGTGTAATGAGTTGTATCAACAAATCGCTTGCATTATTAAAATTTCTAGTAAATTCATGCACGATTCATTTAACTAGAAAATAATTATTTCAAACAAATGAAGATCTTGTGTAAAATCTACTTGGATAACTAGATTCCTAATTAAAACATTACTTTGTATCTATTTTTCTAGCCTCAATAAATTCCCAGGAATTCACCATTTCAATACGAACAAATTCTTAAATATTTTTCAAAGACCTAGTGATTATCAAAGTTTCATTACAAGCGGCAAACCTTCTGAAAGGTAAAGGCTAAAGTAGGATTTCACTTACTTAGCGCTCGACTTTAGCGCTCCGTTGTAAGATGAATTTTTTAACAGCTACTCGGGAGGTTTAAACCAAGTACACCTGAGTTCCCAGCGACTCCGTTATACATACTTTCACGAAGTTGACAATTTTTCCACACAACGAAGGTAGCTGTCGAGCAGCTTGGAATGCGATTCACGGTTTCTTATCGCGTACGAAAAGTTCAGGGTGGAGGAAAAAGTCACGGCAGGTCTTCCCTCCAATGACCCAAAAGGGTGAGTTCGGTCGTTGACGCGCGGCTACCGTTACCCCCAACCCTCGCTTCTCAGGAAGCGTGGGTGCGTGTGCACTCGCCACCGAAAATCGACGATCGATCGGGAATAAGAACAAATTTCCACTGTTGCTACATGTACTACGTGGAATTGTTACAGTGGTGGGAATCAACGAATCAAAAAGAATACAATTTCTCTCCATCCCCATTGAAACTGATGAGGACGGTTTTTCAAAACAAGTCCATTAAAGATCCCCATTAAAAATGTCTATCAAGAGGCTTCACCGAGAAGCTTTATCCAAAAAGCTGCATCAAGAAGCTTCACCACATTATGACACATTCTGAATTAGTGTCGCGCAGTGTGAAGCAACATGAAGCCCTATGGAGTAGTGTGAAGTATACTGAAGTGTTCTACAAGCATTTCGTAGTGTGTGTTGGGAACTCCTACTCTGTGCTGGGCACCAGTGTCGCCAGAAGATCTCTTTCCTCTCCTCCTTGCCCCCTTCCACTATTCCATTCCAGCACCATGCGCACACTCCAACGTCCCCCACTAAGACCGTAGACCACGGTGCCCGGGCCGTAGACTGGTCTGATCATCAGAGAGGGGGTACCTGTATTCCCCTCAATTGTCTCGATCTGGCGACATTGCTGGGCACGGTTGGGGCCCCTCAAACAGTTGCTTCCCCCACCAACATTTCTTCCGTGTAGAGTGCACCCTCGTCGTGTTCGCTAGGTACTTCGTGCCTTCGTTGCCCCACCGTAATGGCGCTTACTGGAGTGGCGCTAGCCCGAACTATAACATGATTTAGAAGTAATGCAAAAAGCGGGGCCCTAAATTATGCTCTCTCGGGCACGATAGGACAGAGAGGAATGGGCCGAGATCATAGACGTGTGGTTTTTTTAGTGGGTATTTGAGGACACCGACCACCTGTGTCCCCCGAGTCCCACACTACCCCTGCTGCGTGTACGTAACTGTATCTTTTCCCATATCTTTAAAGAAAACAAAAAGGCAAGGTTGGGGCCCGTCAAACGCTTGCTTCCCCCACCAACATTTCTTCCGTGTAGAGTGCACCTTCGTCGTGTTCGCTAGGTATTTCGTGTCTTCGTAGCCCAACCGTAACGGCGCTTACTCGAAGGGAACAGCGAGTGCTGCGGTGGGGATGGATTTGTCTCAATTGAGACAAATGTGCCCAGCACTGCCCTACATGTTCCCATAGCCCTGTCTTCTCGACCAAGGTCGTCTTTGACGGTACACGCGTCGATTAACCGCAACTCACGCGGCAGGTGTAAGCACCTTGACCCACGATACGGGGCTACCCACTAACCAGCACGATGGTCTAACCTCATCAATCAGTGGCAGAGCAGTGCAGAGCAAATCAGATACCCTCATCCTACGGTGCTTGAAAACGACGGAGACTAGGCACCGACCACTCCTGCTGCTCGTCCACTTTACCCAGCAGCTACTACCCGTGCTACCATTTAGGCTACCATTTAGATTTTCCCATCGTCAGGTCCACTGGCCACACTTCCAGTTAAGTTATCTTGAATTCTTGGCTACGATAGATCGGCTCAAGTAGTTCGGACTCGCCGACCTATACCACTGCATAGCGTATGCCTTGCGAGATGTATCGCAGTAATGGGGCGGAAATTTCAATTAGGTCGTTTGTCCTGCACTTATGCAGAATCGGAGGTGCATGAAATATAGTGGTTCCCCAGTGGTAAATAGTAAATAATCTATTTTATCTCTAGTTTCTGAATTTCTTTGTATACTTGCTCTAGTAAGGTTGCACGGGAAAAATAAAATATCAAATATTATAATTAATAATTAATATCGAACTGTCTAGTTCTAGTCGCCGGGTTATTTGAATCTTATCAGTCCTCGGATATCGAATAGCGAATCATCTATTTTATCGCTCGAAAGAAATAAGTAGTATCGCGGAAAGTAATACGGGAAAAATTTTGAAATAGAGAACGGGAATAATGTGAACTTGCACTTCACATGTGGATGAAAAGGAAGAAACGGGTGGAAACCAGACGAGGATTTACTTAAAATGATTTGACTGCGTGAGAAACTTGCATAACAGGCGAACAACTCCCGAACATCTCGCCAACTGTACAAGTTAAGTCATAACTGCACCGAATGCACTCGGCTAGGCGAGCTACTCTCTTTTTTCCATATAAATCCGTGCAACTGCATCTGCTTGCGCCTAAAAATTTTTTCCACGGGAGAAAGTAGAACACGCGATGAGATAATGGCTTAAAATGCACCTCGTCTCCTCCTTTAGAAGGATGTTCCTTCCCGTCAAAGTGTTCGAGCATCGGACCAACGAGACGACTTATAAAATCAGGTCGAAAATAATAGTTGCCGCTGGAATAGCAATCGAATGTCTTCTTATTCGTCATTTGTAGACCGCTCCGATTTCAGGTTCGGTAAATAAATTATTGAATACTTTTCTATATATATACTTAAAGAAGTACCAGTCAAAACGACTGGTATTGGTATAAGTAGCCACGATACAAAATTATTTTGATTCTGAATAAATTAAACAAAAATAAAATTCGTTAGATTACTCCTTCAGTTATCGCTGTAAAAGTCATTACATCGATTGGGGGAAAAGATGTAACATGAAGTAGAAATTTTAGAATGAAATTCTAAAACCAGTCATTTTGACTGGCAGTTCTAGTGTTAACAAATACGTCTAACTTGCACAAATATGTTTAACTCGTGCAACAATAATTATACAATGCAGTGCTGTTGCCCGATGTTCGCACTCCATTGAAATTGTGATCTCGGCGACCGTATATCATTTTTCGGGAAAGTCAGACGCAAATCGCCGCACAGTATTATACCTGTCTGCTAGATACAATGTATTGCCCGAGCGCATATTAATACTTGCTCTACTGAGAGAATGCATTTTTCGGTACATAAATTTGTCATCATATATCAGCTACACGCACTGTAATTCTCGGCATTCGCAAGTGTCAGTGTGCGCTACACACAAAGGATTTTCTAGTATGCTTCACAAACGTTTTATACCATGCAAAAATAGAAGACAACGGATTTATGAAAACGAACGGGTTCGTCGGATTTTTCAACGTATCGGATACATACTAATCTTTTTTTTTTTTTGGCGTACGAACACTGGAAAAATCATCATTTTCGTTGAAGTAAAATGTACTCTGCTCTCCAAAGCATTTACATCATCTTACAAGTAGTTAATCAATCTTCGATATGGTGGTTGAGCGATTTCGATTCAGAATAAAGTTATATTAATTCATTACTTTAATAATTCATTACATAAATAGAAAAATTAAGATTGAAAAGAGGGAACCAGTTAAAATGATTAATCAAAATGCTTCGAGTATAGTGTAGCTTTTAGCTTTAGATACGGTGACACGAATTGATATTCGGATTGATACTTCTTTTCATACCCTGTAGTAAACTAACTGCTCTAACTTAGAAAAAAGTTCAAATCGTATACTACAATATTAAAAAAGTTATCGTGTTTTTTAGAGCGTCCGAATATTAATTCGTTTCACTGTAGTTCGGTGTGTGCCAGAGTAAGCCAGTTAGATCGACGATTGTTTTCTGCATAATGTAGTGTGACGCGGCAAAATTTGAGCCACGGCAACCGAACACCCTGAATGCAGAACCCTATGCCCCATGCCCGCATGAATTTGAATTGATAACATAATTATAGGGAGCAGTGGTCATTACTGTGCCAATATGATCATTGGATGTGGTTGCCTTCTACCTTGTTATCCTTCACGTATTGCCAACTAGCTCGGTATTATACTCGTGGCGTTGATACAATTATAGTGGGCTCGCTAAGTGTGATTATGGTGACAGAATGCTCCATGCTTTCACGAAATGACCACCGGCATCTTGTCTACCCAGAAACTTCTTGTCAAATTTTTCATTTCGACGATTTTCACACTTTCTTCGACACGATGAGCTAACGTGACAACCATAACATGGAAAGAAACTATGATCTTGTTTACGCGCGCGCGAAAAATATGGCTGTCACTCATTTAAACATTTTCAGATACCCCGAAAAGCAGTACTTTTTGGAAACATATAATTTCCTTATTTTTGAATAAACAAATCGATGATACTCATGTAATACGTGTTTCTTAGAACAGATAATACTTATAGAAATGTTCATTCAATCATTTTGGAATGTTCCTAAATGTGTTCTCGAGTCCTAGAAATAGACATGACACTTTAGAACAAGTTTGCATAGGATACTCAGCAGTGGGAAATTTGCTACATGCTCGTGTGAATCAAACTTAATTTCACCAATCTGTGTATGTACATACAACCCCTTTCCTGTATCAAGCTTAGCTAGTCCAACTTCCTTCATAACAGGATCACCTATGCCCCGATCCACCTGAACTACTTCGTTCACTTTGATCATAGTTTTTGTTTCGGTCGGTCAGCAACTTTTTTGCCAGCGAAGGTAACCAACCAACCAAACCATTAATTTGATCTGTCCAATTTTACGTGCGGCGGTTGGACCAAGTAATGAAAACTGTAGTTACACTATTTCAAAGGCTACATGATCATAGTCTACTTCGTTTCAAATCATATATGCTTTTTCCAAAATAAAACGGAATTGTATATTCGAGTACATTGTCCGAATAGTAGAATTCCTAGCGTATGTAGAAAATTGAACTGACATAATTGCTGGATTGCAGATTTTTTTGCAAAATTAACATCGCCTGCATGAATCACGTGAAACGGGAATGAACAGGAAATTGCTTTTGTTTCCAAATAATTTTTAACAACGGGGACCATGAGTGTCCGAATAAATTCTATTTGAAGAGTTGAAAATAACAAGTTGAAGATCCTACACAATGCTTTTATCTAACAGAAGTTTTCGGGCGCACGGTTCCAGGAGTGCCTCGTGTTCTCGGATTGGTGCAGAACCACTGGTTTAGATAATCTCTCGAATCGTATTTCTTTCGCGTATTCTCAATCTCTCGCGCTCTCCGCGGCAAAACATAAAGTGCAGCAGAATTGCACACCGTTCCACACACCTGGTTTCGGTGCATTTAAATTAAAAACTCTACGAAAATATTTGAATGGGTAAGATCGCTGAAGTTTCCACAGTACACGATCAGAGCAGCGAGCGGACGAACAGTTCTCAACCCTTCAAATTTTAAAGAGTGCCTCTTATAAAACGTAAACAGAAACGGATACACTGCCCGAAATTACCATAAAGCCACCTGATTTTATGGCGAAATCTTATAATTATGTCATAGTAATGAGAAGCTGATGCACGATAGCATTTTAGATTTCACCAAAAAATCAAGTTGCTTTATGGTAATTTCGGGCAGTGTATTATCACGAAAAGTATCGTAACACTTTTTATTTAAATACGCAGTTGATTTCATCGAGTCACATCGAATCCCATCAAAATCTTTACAGTTGCGAGTAACGAAAATGCACAAAATTAATTTGATTTAACTAACTTGAGGCCGATTTATTTGGCCGTAACGATTCGATCAATTAGTGTAGTTAAAGCTTCCTTTTAAATTATTATTTAATTCAATTGACAAACACCCGAGTCTGAATAAATCTCTTTTTCTTGCGAGGACCATAAGAAGAACATCGTTGAAAAGGCTATGCCGATCGATGATACGTTTATAAACGATACTAGATACGGTTCCGCTATTCTCCCCGAAGTATACTACAATAAATGGACCAAGTTAAGCACAAAAGGCACAAAGAAAACGATTTTTTGACGTCGCGTCGGGACGTCGCGTCGCTCTATCTTTTCGCATGTGTGGGTCAAGACGGAGTGCAACTATTTACACACGTCCCACGCATACATAAGCAACGTCTTTGTCCTCGTCATCGTCTGTAACACATATTCGTCAGCTGAATCTTCACATTCTAAACACTCAATTCCCTTTGTCGATTTAAAGAAGAGAATACACTCTGCGGCATTGTCACCGCTTTATTCTCCGAAAAATCTTCAAATTTCGCACATTAAGGAGAAATTTCATGAAAATTCACCATTTTCAAGAACACGACATGCTTGATATTGCAATTTTCAATTCGCAAATCGAAGAGAGTCGACAAGCTTGAAATTCATTTATTCATTTCAAATAGAGAATTCGACGACTAATCTTATTCGGGCATCGTTTGAAAATTTGGCAGAATGGCACACAATACCACGTGACAATTTCGAGGCAGTCAGTTTAATCGGCACTCGTTTCGTCGATCTGGCATTGACCTCATCAGCAGTCTCGAGTCAGCAATCGATGTCGAAGGTTCCTCTTGCATAAATACATCCCCCTCCGTATACCGAAGTTCATAGTTTTCAATTTCGGTGTACAATGGAACCTTTATTATCGTAATAACTGGTGGGGAAACGACAGTGTTCGGACAACAGAAAATTTTCAGATATAATGGTTTCTCCTGTCCCTGAACTTCGTGTATTTTCGCAAACGAGTAACAAAATTCGTCGGCCGCGAAATAAAGTGGAACTTGTTCCTGCTCAATTTTATGCTGAATGTTTAATCTGTGAAATGGAAATACGTATTTCGAAGTATGTAATAACAAAATTCATTGTCCGCAAAAGAAAATAAACATCTCACATAATTTCGTGCTGAATTGTTAATGTGGATGATTTTTTTAATGACATTTTATGTTTGTTTTCATATTTACAAAACATGTGGACCACTTTTGAACAATCACGGTGCTAGTTTACGCACTCGCGGCTCATAAATATGAGGAAACAATTGCGCCGTGTGCGTTAATTGCCCTGTACGTTATTTATCTGAGCAGTCCTGGGAATACAAAGGGCATTCATCCCATTTACCCGAAACCCCTAGGGCGGATATTAATATGCTCTCGTGGATTTCAACGGTTAAGCCGGTTTACCATCATATCAATGCTTATTGCACGTAAGAATTCGCGATGAGCAATACTCTCCACAGAAATAATTCAAATCTCTTTTTCTCGGTCGAACATTAACACTTTTTCTAGCAAAGTTGTCGAAAGAGACGCACACATCTTCTAAAATTTTCACAACCGAAAAGGGGATGATTCTACATAAAAAGAACCAATCGAAATAAGTATACATAAAAATGCGGTACAAGTGTGGACCATAACTGTTATAACCAAAAAGAAAAAAAGTCATAGAATAACAAGTATTTCATCGCCTAAAATCGTATTGGTTACAAATAAGGATTATAAGTATCCGAAAATTTTTTCTCTTTTTACATGTTATCGATGAGAGAAATTTATTTCGATCGTTAATTCTTTTGGAGACGAAATATTTTAAGTGTGCAAAAAGGTGCGTGCTCGAGTACTTAGCAATTTCAACAATTACCTTACTTCGCAATTTTCTAATAGTCTGCTCAGAACCGAAGATCAACAGTCGACGATTGTACAGTGAACACTTTCCGATAGTTCTAGCAGGACCTCGATAAAGTAGATTTAACCCCTTGCTGTATTTTAACGAGTCCGACTCGTGACGAAGATTTTAACAAAGTCTAACAAATCGCACCCCGCAAGAAAACTGACACAAGTTAAAAAATGGCAACTTTGAGGTTATGTCAATGAAAAATATGTACAAGTTTTATAGTATTCTTTAAGCTGATTTTTCTCAAAGGCTGCACTTTCTTTTCTCCTCCGCGACATTTATCCAGATAAAAACGTTGTCATCGCTTAGATTAATGCTATTATTAAGTCCCATGCTTCTATTATAATGCTCTTCATAGTTATATCTTCTATAATTGGAGGAGAGTTGGAAGTTTAAGAATTTTGGGAGACGCGTCTGTATACAAGATTCCTATTCTACTTGGATTACTCGTATCCATACTTCGAAAGACACAGGACACAGGACCTTTTTGCCAGGGTATTCGGTATATTTACATCGTTCCTCGAGAGACGAGACGAGACAAGACCAAACGCACACCATTATTGGTCATAATGGCTGTTCACCCTGCCACAATCGCTCAAGACTGATGACATGTGGGCACACGGATTGGGGTGGACAGCTATTCTGTCTGCCGCTGTATCTCCGCTCTCTTCTTTCGAAAAACGAGCCATCGCAACAACTCGATTTCTTTTGTACAGACAAATTCCATAGAAAGCGTACCGAAATTATTGTTCGCCACTCGAAGAGAGATATATCGTATCGGTTATTTATTTCGAGTCGTCCGAAAGAAACAACCCATGAAGGTTCATTTTCTTTTATACGAGAAGATACCTCCAAACAGGTCCTCTTAAAACACAAAATTTTTTTTTATTTTTAAGCATTTCAGATCTCAACTGCGAGATCTATAAACCAATACTTCTAATTGATTATAAAAAATCAGGTCGTTTGGTACAATTATAAAAAAGTTATTTTGTTTTAAAGGGCATTCGAATACTTTCGTTGCCCACTGTATAATAAGAAATAATTGCTACACGGAGTAGAGACGCCGTGAGGCTATAATGATCGGCTCTGCACCGATTAATAGTTACAATAAGTTCTCGCGAAAGTCGTTCGTGTTTAAACCATGGCTTATGTATAAAATTGTACGCGTCTCTCAAATTCACACATATTTTCTTCAAACTGCGATGGAGATTCGTACGAAACGCGTTGGCCGACGTTAGCCAGCCGTCGAGTGCACGTGCACTCGCCTTTCTCGAAAATGAAAGCTCAACCGACGAAATACTACTTTGCACTATTTATTTATTTTGCATACGGAAATTAGGCGTATTCCAAGTCACCCGCTATAACTCAATTTAATAAGCACAGCTTTAAATTTAGTTTGAAGTTTGAATTATAAGTTACGCGAGAGGTGGAACGTAAACTTCTGCATCGTAAAAGAAGAACTTATTTCCACTGTATTGAATCTAAAGAGTATTTGTGTTCGGCAAAAAGCAGAAACTAATTTATAGCATTCCATTAGAACAAGTTAAATGTACTGTCTTTCTCGGCCGATTTCAGATTGCTTAAAACATTTATTTAACCCAGCAATTATCATTTTTAGAACAACTTCCACTGATTATTCCGATCAGATAAACCGCCGCTGTGCACAACAAATGCGGTCGCTAATGATCCGATGTTAATCACACCTTTATACATAAATAATACTGCGAACAACGATCGTAACATTTGCGTCGCGTGACATTAGACGGTCCACCAAATGATTAGATTAATAAATTCAGTAGCAAACGAAACGTGAACGCCTTGCATCACCGATTAGAACTTCTTTGTGCCTAGTTTCCTCGGAGGAGAAAAAAATGCACAATTTTATATAAAACGGAAACTAATAACTAGACTGCGGATCTTTGTGCAAAGTAAAAATATTCTGCATTGATTGCGGGAAGCAGGGATAAAATAACAATTGATTCCATCCCCTAACGACTTCGTTACGCGTTAAAAACAACATTACGATATTCTTGAATTTTTCTAGTTTATTGCTGTTTTACGTTTCACCCAACTAATTTCTTTATAAATCCATAAAGATCCGCAGTCTGTTAATAACATTCAGGTTGACGAAAGAAAGATTGAATCCGGTGAAAAGCAAAACAAAAATACCACACATAGATCAAGTGCAAGTACATACCTGTACCTACACAGAAGAGTTCTCGCGAGGCGCCAGCAAAATCATCAACCGCGCGAGGAGCCTCATCGTTCACTGGTGGCAACCAACAACGGTTTCCAATGAAACGGGGGAAAAAAAAATGAGAAAAAAAGTCGGCTAAACGATTGATTCAACAATACGAATCGACACGAGAGCAGCGAGCAAGCAAGGGAGCAAGCAGCCTCGGCACAAAAACAGCCTCCGCTAGCTAATCGTCCGAGTCCTTGTCCCTCCGAAAGAATTGGTTAACTGTCACCACTGGCCACAACGGGGTGCGAAACACAAACGTCCAGGCGAATTATCAAATGGAGAGTGAGAATCGTTAATCGAATATGTCGCGAGGGTGGAAACCGATTCGTTTTCACTTTGGCGAGAGACACAACTGTTCCGAGAGAGCGACTCTACCTCTCGGATATTCACGATGCATCCGCGTAACGCTGTCTCCCTCTCTCTCACTCTCTCTCTCTCTCCCTCTATTCGGAAACCTCTAAACGAATTGGCAAGGGGTAGAAACAAGAAGAAGAAGAAGAAGAAGAAGAGAAGAAGAGTATCGTAGAAGGGGTAAAAATCGGACGCGACGACGCGGAGGCTGACGACGCACTGACTAGCTGCTCCCGACAGTCGAACACTCGAGAGAGAGAGCATTCCCCCACTGCACTGACACGTCCCGTTGTGCCAAAACCCACCCTCCCGCGCAATCCTCCTCGATTACACTCTACACCCCTCGTCCTCGGCCTTTGCTGATCGGAACCGAGTGATCTACTTCAGCCAGCGTCGAAAATCGCACAATGACATACATACATACCGTGCGTTTGTGCACGCCGAGTCGAAACTATTTCTTATTTCATTGGAAAACCCTTCAACTACCAACGGGTAGTCTTATAACATCCCCCGATACCCACTGTCCGCCGCCACAGTCGGACACACCGATGAATTCTGTGTCAAAATCAAAGAACTTTCGATAGAAATGAGATGGAGCGATGAAATTTTTTTTTTAAATTAAAGCCGACACTTTGCAGAATATGGGAAAAATAGAAAGTTCATGTTATGAACGTTTTTTAACCTTGAAAGAAAACGTTAAACTTGCACACTTTCTAGAAAATTTTGGTTTATCCGATATCACGCGCGGAAAAAACTCTTTTTTGACATGCTGTACATCATTTCCAGTAGATTTTTTCACGCTGATTTCAAGTCTTGAAAGACGTTCGTACCATGAACTCTCTATTTTTCCCATATTCTGCAAAGTTTCAGCTTTAATTTTAAGGAACATCATCGCTCTATCTCATTCCTGTCGAAAGTTTTTTGTTGTTGATAATCGCTTTGGTGGCACTCTTGTAGGATCGCGAGTCTGTGTAAATCTCTTTCCAAGTTTTATGATAGAAACGAGCAGATGGAAATTAGAACAGTAAAACAAGTTGGTTTCGTAGTGTAGCGATTTCTGATATTATACAAGAGTATATAGAGTATAGAGCGCGATCGGCGTTGTTTTTGAGGGTCCCATGGAAATCACCGACACAAATTTCCCCGACACGGTTTTCACCGACAACATTTCATCGACTCCAGATTTGACCGACTATAATTTTAGCCGACAACGCCTTTAGCCGAAATCGATTTTGATCGACAACGAATGTCGATCCTGTTTTTGGTCAATCAAATATTGTATGATAAATCGAGAGAATCGCACCGATTGGCCAGGTATCACACGTCACGTGGGGATTGCTGTGATGCAGAATCCGCCCTCTCTTTTGTTTACTTTATGAACGTTCCATCCGACTGAAAATTGACAAATTAATTCTATCTTTGCGATATGCATGTTTGATAGTACTCTACTTTCGATTACTGTGTGAAAATTTCGATAATTTCCCTCATATTTTGTTTTCTTTCCCCGTATTCATTTTATATTCTTTCATTTTCTATTTGTAATTTTGTATTGTTTTGTATTATTCCCCATAAATTTCCCTTAGCTAATTAATATTCTACCAATCTGCCTATACGTGTATCTAAAACATGTAATGCCTAGTTAACCAGTTCTGCAATTACAATTAACACGCTGAAATGGACATACAGTGAATTAAATTGTAGAACAGGTGTGCATACATACATATAATACGTGCAATGGAGAACACACGATACAGATATAAATAACACAATTATATAAATTAAATGAAATGCTATTCGTTGTGTTTGCTAAGAATAAATAAATTATGGAAAACAGAAACTTGTTCTCGCATGGGTACATTGTAGTTCGTACACTATATTATTACAGAAAGTCTCAAGTTCCTTGTTACAATTGCATTCATTCTTCCATTACTCTTTTATCTTCATTCCCATAAAAAAAAAAAATAATAAAGAAACAGAAACACAAAATAAGAAAGATACTGTGAAGAATAGTTGTCCATTCGATATACAGATTTTAATTGTATCAATTAATTTGTTTTTCTCTATTAATATTTGCAAATAGACAAGAATAAATTATATATTTAATTGGGAATGCGCTTGCTTGAATTGACAAAATTAAAAATAATGGCTGTATCAACTATGAGATTTTGTACATTAGCCATTTCGGTCACGAATTGTTTATTCTTGAAAAAAAATTATGGCTTTGCCAAGCAGTTCTTTGAATTAAATTATGATTTTTCAGTTGTATAAAATATCTCCGAGGAGGTCCCAAGGGGAGGGGTGTAACGCGTTGTGACAATATGAGTATGTACAATGTTTACAAACAATCAAATTTACCGAATTTAGATACACCATGCATTTATCTAGTATGTCGTTATATGAGGACGCCATTACGCACGACCACAATGGTCTATGCAGCATATTACAGACCAAGAGGAATATACAATACAACTGAATTCGAAATACATACATATTAGTTCCCCAACCTAACCACACGCGCAAACACACAAGAGAAGAATACGTAGTGTACGTGTACGATACACCAGCTATTGTCAATCGCCACATATATTGAAATATGAAATATTTTCGACGTTCCCGGTGCTCTCATTCTCTCGAACAACACCTGAGATTCAAGCAACGACCACGGATTCAATATTCTATATACAAATCGTAGTTTGAAAAGACTCGTTAGTTTGTCGGAATAACATTCTCTTACACTTGCAAGATGACAGGACTTTCAATCTACGATTTCATACTTTTCACTCGATAAGCAAAGCTTCCCGAGGGAAAAGATTACTGGGAATTTGTCTCTTCAGAAGCAAGAGTTATTATGGATATTTGAATAATTATGTTGCTTCCGTCAAAATAACGTTCCGAAATATTCGCTAGGGAGATTATTATTTTGTAAACTTACTTGTAAAATTGTAATTGCTTTCCTTCGAGGATTCTCGCCCGTCGGGAATTGTCACTCTGCACACGCGAACTCTCATGCATTCGAGCGGCCCAAACGAAGTATGTAAATATGTAATTTTAAATAATTTTATAAATAATTCTGTGAATAATTTCTAACCGTAACAATTTTTCAGTAAATTCTGCGCTAAGTTTATTCGTTATTGTTCATTCCCTGACACATTATATTTACATTTAATGATGGAAAATCAGGAGAATTGGATATTTATTACAGCAGCAATTTATTCGTACTGCTTTCCCCATAAGACACAATGCAAATTCCGGCACGAAATATTTGCGCTTCCTAAATGTCTGTACAGCGTCATTTCATGCAGCGGCAAAACGCTCAAACTGTTAGCCAAATTTAGTTCCAAATCTACCGCTGGATGGCCCTGTTACCGATCTGTACTCTGTCGGTAACATTTGGCTAACAGTTCGAGCGTTTTGCCGCTGCATGAAATGGCGCTGTACGGACATTTAGGAAGAGCAAATATTTCGTCCCGTTTGCATTGCATCTTATGGGCAACTAATTTTTTAACTCTTGAATTGTTTTTTAGTATTTCATGCGACTGGTTACATAGTGTCAGAGAATGAATAATAACCAATTATTTTCTGGCAGAATTTATTGAAAATTGTTACTAGAATGTTAAAGCATACACTGGCAGATTGGTCCTAGTACATAATGTTAAAACAAGATGTTACCCTATCGTCTTATTTATTTCCGCCCTATGTAAAATGTTAATTAATCGATTTGAATAAAATATCGAAAAATAATTGTTTACTTTGATTATTTCATCGATCTTTTACCACTACCATGTCGATTTCGATCTCGGACGAGGCTTAAATAAATTGCAGAAACAGGAGTTCGGAAATCCGCTATTATTCATGTTGATAGTGCATGGCGTGTAAAAAAAAATTCACGTTTACAGAGTTACAGATGTATTTCCAAAGGTAATTGCGTTAGGAGAGGTTTTTCGATATATAATCGTTGAAGGTTCTCAACGTCTTCTGCATATCTTCGAATTGGGCTGTGGAACAGGCTTCTTCGAGCGGCAGCCAGCTGAACGCTTGATGTTCGTGCGACAAACTGACAGGCTTGTCGTGGTTGATCAGCTCTGCTAGCCAGTAGATGACAATTTTTGGCTGTCCCTTCACAATATAATTTAGCTCTTGTTTCGCGTCTTCGTAGATTTTCAGATCGGTAGCTACTAAGCCTGCTTCTTCTTCTGTTTCACGAAGTGCGGTCTGCATATCCGATTCGCCGGGATCGACATGACCTGCGACAATAATGTCAAAAACACACCACAATCTAGGACTGCGTTCACCTTTTCGCAGTTAGTATTGCAAAGTTTCAATCTTAGAAGGTTCGAAATAATATAAAATAGCTAGACATTAGTCCGCGAAACCATACGATCCGCAGTCTAATCGTAATGACAAGATAAGCTGTTGAGATTCTCAACTTGAGAAGCAGATACGTACGTCGAATTTCTCTAGATAAGAGGTTATGTATCGTGATCGCGGTAACACGCGACGCGGATAAATAACAAACGCCATACAAACCTTTCGGCGGTGTCCAGTGATGTTGGCCGTATGAAACTTGCATTAACAGGTACTCGACGACTCCCTGAATTCGGCGAAACACAACGAAACCGCAAGCCCGCTTTGCCATCTTATGATTCTAATGCCCGGTACGATTAACATGCAACTAACGCGATTAGAGTCGCCAGAATTAAGACTTGTTTCCCCACTCTACCGTTCCCCTTTAAACGACGTTATCTCGAAAGGTACTGTTTCCCTTTAATTCGAGCAAATTCTCCCGATCTGGTGACTCTGGATAAGAGCGAGGGACAGAGTCGCCAGATGAGAGGAAGGAGCACGAATTAATCTGGCGACTCTGAGCAGGGACAGGTTTGCGGTATACAAAACAATAGTCAAAGTGATTGGCAAAAATATGATGTGTGCATGGGAATCTGCAATCTGTTATTAACACTGAACCTACCACCACCGGTCAATATGACCGGTTCCAGATTTTTTATTTTACAATTACTGAAATAATAAAAATCATTTCATGAGGAACGGTTGTATCTTTAGTAGAGCACGTATTACAATAGGGGCCGCAGAAAAAAGTCTAAATAAAATGAATCTTGTCATTTTTATAAGTAAGTAGGTTTAGTGTTAAGAGAAGTAATCTAAAATCTAAAGTAAAAACAGGAGCAGCGGACTACAGTCGTCGAGTACTCCCATTCCTCGGACGTATTTTTGCATCCTTTTCTTTCGATCGATTCTAATAACATATCTTTACGTAACGTTATGGACTTCTTTGTACACATTTTATGACTATCTCACACACTTAATCAGACTCATACAGACAATAAAAATAATTAAAATTAAAATCACAATAAAACTTGAAATTGAGGTTGGAATTAGAATTGAAATTGGAATTGAAATTGAAACTGTAATTGTAATTAAAATTGAAGCAAAAACACTAAAACTCGAATAAATAATACCAATGCTAATATGTACTGCTAGATTATGGTATGTAAAAATCACACTGTTTATGATCTTAAAGACGTCTTTTTAGGACATAAGACTTTCAGACGTAAAATGGACGCGTTTATGAGGTCGTGTGCTATCTGGGAATTGCCCAACGACATTCAAAACATTCGGTGACTGCTGTTTTTCATTAGATCTAGGTGCCAACAAGCGACATTGATGTACCTGATACTCTGTGTCTATGGATCTTCAAAGGCGTAAGATCTGAATTGAATAAAAAATAAAAAAAGACTGCTGTTTCTAATATTCTTACCGCGTCATTAGGGTCACGCGCCTGTTCCGGCACACGACTTTTAGAAGGAATCTCAGTTGGGAAACGATGCTTGTTACCATTTTATTAGAAACGCTTCTGCTACATTTTGTTGGCTAAATACCGATCACCAGAAAACATTTAGTAAAGCTGTATGTATGTATGTATGTATGCATGTAATTATGTCTGTATGTTCCGAATGTACGTACGTATCTACAAATTGTCGGATGTATGCGCGTGTGGCCGTGTGTATGTATGTATTACGTAATTATACTTGAATGTAACAATATAGAGAAGCAGTGAACCCAGCGCGGCCATCGAAGCTCCTTTTGCGGATTTGGGCCCAGAACTGTCTTTGTACTATCTCAAAAACAATCGTGACTAACGGTACAATTAATAGACGCAAAAAATACCTGCTCTGGACTTTTATGCATCTTAAGTACAATTATATTTACCATCGTTTTCACCTCGACGTTAACGCGTTAACCCTTAAGTGGACCATTGAGACCCCACAGCTCGATGTGTCCGTCGTCAACTGACTCAACGAGCACAGTTGTTTAAATCTATTATCCGTAGACTGTGGATTTGATGCGTTTATAACAAAATAGGAATATTAAAAGGCTTTAAGAACGTCAATATATTTCCCTCAACTTATTAGGATTGTCAAAGATACCGACCATTTTTATTTACGATATAAAGATCCACAGTCTGCCGATCACAGGAACTGCGTAGACTTCATTTTGTTACCAGAAAGCTGTAACAGTGTTTGCATCTTATTCTTCCAACAAGGAATCTTTTGATTGACCAACGAAACTTTCCCTCGATTTTTGTGAAGTCACTCTCGAACATGAGAATTTTCATGAAGGTCTTCGGTTTAGTTGCATCGATGGACGTTTGATTTCTTTGTACGAACACTTTTGACGCAGCTACTAATTAAATGGCAAACAATCGCACCCTCGAGGTTCAATTCGAAAGTCCAGTTAAGGGTCGAGATCGCTGGCGGACAAAGTTCTCGTAAGTTATAAGAAAGCAATTTCGTTTTGCATAAAAATCCTCCTTTCTCCGGTTGCTCAGCCGGACCCAAGTCCCTTTTTTTTTTTGTGTTGGTCCGAATGGGTCCGCTGCTTTCTGTGCGGTCACGTTCAAGCGCACATGTGCGCGTAATCATGGCGAATCGTTGCAGCTGGATGGATGACGAGCCGTATCGACGCGGAAACGGGCTTTGGGTCGGACTCGGGATCGGTTGACTTCTTTTTCTGGCTTTATTACTTTCATACAAAAATTGGAAAAAACTGTTTGCGGACCGGCGCGAACAGTGCGTCCCCCTGTCGTCCGAATGTTTCCCGATTGTCATCCGTTCAGCTTTCGGTTTCCGAGTTCTCGAGAGTTCGAGGATCGTTCACGTTCTCTCATCGGGTACTATAATCTTTGAGCGCATCATCATCCTCTCTCCCCGCGATCGATTATCAGATAAGAAATCTTTACACATTTAACCGGCGAGGTAAGCAAGCGACGAGCGATCGAACAAACGATGAGTGTCCTGGTTTGCCGGCGTTTCAGTATTGTATGTATGTACGTGTTTTGCAATATGCTCGCGTGTGTCTCTGTGTATGTGTGTGTATGCGTATGTGTGCTGTGTAATACGATGTTACAGTATAGAATCGTTTTCTTCTCTGACCTAGACGCGTTTTACAAGCGTTGGCCGTGATTAAACGCTATTCGAAGGGTCTTATCCTCTGTAACATGAATTCATAACTGCTAAAGGTAAACTTTTCTTCTACATCGTGGATCAGGAATCGCGGCGATCCCGATCACGAGAATTGATACACTGACACCCGTTTTCCTCGTCTCCTTCGTTCGCTCCTCGAACGCTCTTCGGCGTCCGCTTGTTACGTTTGCTTCTCCGGCGTACGGAAATCGATGGGAGCGTCTAGTCTCGTTCGAGGTTGCAGTCTGCTTTATTCGAATTCGAGAATCGAGCTTTTGGGACAGCTCGCAGCAAGAATTTGTTCGACTTCGGGGGGGAACGGTTGCAGGGTGGGTGGATCTCTTCGGCTACCTTCCGATTTCGATGATTTTTCCATATGTTACAGAAGTCGATATTGCGAACTAGTTTTTCCGGGTAAACTTTATTTTACCGGGCTCAAAATTTTGTGTGTCTTTCCACTATAAATTATGATGTATTTGGTACGTAATCCAATAGATTTGTACCCCGGGCGGCTGCAGATCGAAGTGTCGATCCTGTAGGATCAATGGTTCAGGAGTTATGCTTGCTTAAAGTTGAGCAATCTGCAGTGTTTTTGACAGGTAAGAACCGCCGGTCATTGCCGCCTTTCCCCCGATCTAATAACCAACCAATTAATTATTCTGCTCGGTAAGCGGCGCGCGACCGTCACTACAAACCGATATGGCGGCGCCCTAACCTGGCAAAAACACTGAAAAATGCACAACTTTAAGCAAGCATAACTCCTGAACCATTGATCCTACAGGATCGAAACTTCGATCTGCAACCGCCCCGGGTACAAATCTACTGGATTACATACCAAATACATTATGATTTATAGGAGAAAGGCACAAATTTTGAGTCCGGTAAAGTGAAGAGCCACCCTTTTTCCTTTGAATACCAACGGTGGTCTCGCTCATGTCGGCTCTCGAGATGTTCGTGAAAAACTATCGGCACAACTAGAATCAGTTTGGAGTATCGTATTGGTTCGGAATAGGTTTAGCGATCCGATCTTGCAGTCATGCGGACGCAGTTTTGCACAGGACCTTTAAGTGGCCACGAATACTAACGGAAACAGAATCGATTGTTGCGGTGACGACAGTTTTTCGGGAGTAGTTTAGAAAATCAGCGAGACCGCCGCTATCGTGCGTAGGAAAGCGTTGATGCTTTCATTTTTCTAATTTTATAAAAATTTTGAATCTCACCTACTCAATTTTTCTATAAATGCATAAAGATCCGCAGTCTATGTATGGCATATCCAAAAATCATTGGAATAGGAGGGTAGGCAGCTGTTCCGCAGATCACCGCAGAGTGTTTTTGAACCGCGCGCGTCGTAGAAGGAACCGGCAGGTTTTGATGATTCGCGAGCTATCACCTGTTGCCGTGCGTACAATGATCCGCGACCGATATCGGGCCCCGAAGATCATTCTCCAAGGCCGATCGATCGATTCTCGCGACGGGAAAACCCGGCTGAGGGTACTTAGGTGCTATCAGTCGTTCTTTCGAGAAAAGAGCCACGCATCGGAGGTGCACGCGTCGAGAACAAATACTCGGCGTCGGATCGAAACGTTCTACGCTCGGTGTTTCGGCGTGCATAGCTCTTCCCACGCTAATTGCAAACATTATAGCTACAAAACGTTCGAACATGGGCGATAATCTCATCAGGAGAAATCGGTCGACTTATGGATCTTTATAGAGAATAAATAATTTACTGCATGGATTGTAACAAGACAGAATCCAATGAAAATTTTCATTGTTTCTTTAATCCATTCGACTCGATGAAAATTCTTGTAATCCATCCGCTGTTCGATCTTCATAATTTTCATCATAAATGCATAAAATCCGCGGTCTAGTTATCACGATTCGTTTAAATATATACAAAGAGTGCTAGAAATATCGTACACAACATAACATAAATTAAAATTAAAATGTATGGCCGCTTTTAATGTTTGTACAAACGTGTCTTCTTTTTCTAGAATGATTATATTTGAAAACGAATTTTATGCGTTTATAATAAAAATGGGTGGACATAATTTGAAACGGTAGAAAGACGAAGAGAGTGTATTGTTCTGCAGTTGGAAAGAATTTCTCCCAATGACATTGTTGCGCAGCTCTCTTCGTTTTGAAGCCATAGTTCTAATTGCTTGGGACAGCTTGCACATGCGTTTCGTTACGTCTGGCATGTAGCGTATCTGTGTATGTATGTGCGTGTGTACGTGTGTATGCGCGCGCAAACAGCGCGTGTTAGAAACGTGAAAAATGATTCGTGTTCCGTATTTATTTAAATAAATTAGTGATTGCCTATAAGTAATTTACTCGAGATTATAATCTTAGGCAAATATAAAAAGTTTCGCGTCACTCGAATCCCGAGGTGTTTCCATTCGTTCGTTCTCCGTTTCGTGTACACGTATTCTCTTCGCCTTTGTGTCTCTTCTTTTTCTTCTTCTTCGTCCGCTATCTTTTCGTCTTCATCTTCTTCGTCTTCTTCTTCCTCTTCAGCATCCTCGGTAATCTTGTTCGCGTTCCATGTCGCTTCGTAGTATAACTCGCGATACGCGTTTTCTCTCGTTTTTTTTTTTTTATTCGTGTGTTCTTGGTGTGTGAGGCTTTTCATTTTTATTTGGTTAATTTAGTACCTTTCGTATATTATATTATTTATATACACCAAGTCTCTCTAGAATCGCCTCTACATTTACAATAATTCCTAATTTAGTTTTCATTCAACCGCGAATACATTTGCGAATAAAAGGTTAAATAGCGTAATAGTGTATAGCCAATTACAATACTTAAATGTAATCCTTACATGGTATTCTTTCGTAGAAACAACAGATCTCGTTTATCGACGATGTCGTGCGCGCGTGCGTGTTTACCATTTTTTCTTGTTTTTCATTGTTAGGTATGGCTCCGGACAATTATTCCCCTTCTCGTATTGTTAGATACATCATGTTTCCCCTCGATTTGCTTCGTTACGGAGCGAAGTACTTGCGAGAAGGATTCAACTACGAAGTACTTCTGGAAGGAGGTTCCCACCTCCCGGGGTCGCTGGATCAATTAGGGTAGGAGAAGGAAGGCCATGATCGCCGGGAAGTTGAAGGGGACGCGACAGAGACTGGTCTCGGCAATAGAGGAGGGTTCGGAGACAAGGATGACGAAGGCCACGGCCATGATGACGAACTGGTGATGGCCACGGACCATGTTCACGGACCCCCTCGAGCTTACGGCGGTGCACAGAGAGAACACTGAAGATCCTCTTGAGCATCGCAGCCTCTGGACGGAAAGCGGGAAGTGGTTACGACCTGGATATCACCATGGGGTACACTGGATTTACTTTCCACGACCCTCTGGAGGATGAAGGAACCGCCCAAGAATCGCACGACGACGATAATCCCTAAACAATGTTTAAATAATAGTATTTCTCTTCTTCTATCTCCTTTGATCTCGATCTTGTGTCTTAACATCGTTTTTTGTGTACTATGCGTAGAAATAAAAATAATAATAATAATAATAATAACAATAGTAGTAGTAGTAGTAGTAGTAGTAATAGTAACAATAATAATAATAATAAATATAATCATAATCATCGTTACGCATCAATTAATCGGCTAATGTCTGTAGGGGGGTTGTTGCATATCGTTAAGCTTACTCGATAAAAAGAAAGAAAAAAAAAAGTAAAAGGGGGTGAGAGTCGGGATAGGAGATAAAGTTGTCGTAAAAATGTTCGAAAATGTAAATCGTTTGGCACGCGATGCACCAAAAATACGTTCGCGGGTCCGTCGAAACGGCTGTGTGTGTGTGTATATGTCTTTCTCGTCGAACGGTCGAATGGATGATTCTCGATATTAAATGTCGTGAAGGTAGTTTTGTTGAAGGGGGGGTGGGGGTGGGGGGATTACAATCCTCTGTTACGCGTTCTCCTTTACAATAGGTCGCCCTCTTTCGTTTTTGTTCGAGATGCGTGTGATCAAACGGTTATTTACAAAAAAACAGACACTCGTTTTGTCGTAATCCGTCGACGTGTTCCGGGTGGCGCGCTCGCGGCGAATAAATCGAAAACAAAGAAGAAAGACTTCGTCGACCGGTGGTTCGAATTCGTGGAATCCTGGCGCGTGTACGATCTACATGTATACGCGCGTTACAATTGTATATGCTTCGTCGAACGTGTTCTTTTTCTATTCGCGCTGTTCTTCGCACGCGGTTGTGTGTTCACGACCGTCCTGCCCACCGAACAGTACATGCATACACGTTCGATCGTCTTCACTGCGTGTCAACGTCGCATAAAAACTTCCTCCGCACTGCACTGCACCGCAACCGCAACCGCAACCTTCTAACCTTAATCGCAACCTTAACCGCAACCGCAACCACAACCGCAACCGCACCGCAGCACCCCGCGCACCATGTCTTATACATCCCGTGTTGTCTGTCTCGTTCATCTCGCGGAAAATTCATTCGGCGTCTCGTTAAATACGCGTCATTAGGCACAGTTGAAGTACAATGAAATCGTGTGGCTCCCCGTCGGATCGTGTGCGTTCGAGACACCCGCTCGCAAAGAGTTCTCGGGCGCGAGAAGAAAAGGGAAAACGCGAGGCCGAAGGACCAAGGAAAACTTGCCTCGAGCTAAACTAGAACAATCACAGTAGTGCCCGCTTGATGCTTGCATTCCACGCCCGCGGACCGCCCCCATCGCTTCGTGGTACCGCCCCACGGCTCCGTGGGACGTTCCTGATTCGGTCGCACCGCTCCCCTCCCCGCTCTAGAAGCGAGCGGGAGGAGGGGATTTAGTGGAACGGCCGTTATCTGGCCCTTGAAGGCTCGCGACACAGCCCCGGAGAGTGCGACCATTAAGCAGGCACTCTGACGTTGCTTGAACGCGTGCGTGCACCGAGACGACATCGATTTTGTAAGCTACAGTGTTCCCTCGTTAGCGTCGCTCTCGTCCTGCTCGTCGAATCGACAGCCTAGTGTCAACGCGAAGGCGGCCTCCGTCGTCGTCGTCTACTACTCGATAGCGTCACGCCGCACGGGGTAACGCGCGACGCTAGCGAGGGAATACTGCGAGGTACTTGTGAACGCGATACGCTGTGACTGCGACGATCGTGTCCTCTCGCCCGACGTACACGCGGCTCTGGCAGTGGCTCGCAGCTCTCTTGCGCGATCATGCGAGCCTGCACACGAGGCATTTCGGGTGGTTCGGTTTCGGTTATGGGACCAACAACCATCGACAAGGAGACGTAACGGGAGAGCAAACGGTCCGCGTGTACGACAACGGCGAGAAGAAACGCGCGAGTTCGGGTTCATCTTCAGCTTCCTGTCGTCTCTCCTCAGGTTTCCCTCGGGTTCTCCCTTTCTTCGCAGTTCTCGCAACACGCGCGTACGCAATTCCATCCCCCGTCCCTCCGCTCTCCTCTCCCCTAATCGCAGCCTACATCCTGGTACAGACATCCTCGG